>APFE030615371.1:0-39731 GCA_000404065.3 Pinus taeda | reverse complement strand
GGATTTTCCATTCCTTAATGGCTTTAATTTTTCTAGGGTCTACCTTAACTCCTTCATGAGATATAATATGACCCAGATATTCCACCTCTTGGACTCCAAAGAAACATTTGGATCTTTTTGCATATAATTTTTTCACCTCCAATAGTTGTAGCACCCTGTCAACATGTTCAACATGATCCTTCCAAGACTTGCTGTAGATTAGTATATCATCAAAAAATACTAACACAAATTTTCTAAGGAATGGTTTGAAAATGGAATTCATCAAACCTTGAAATGTTGAAGGTGCATTGGTAAGGCCAAAAGGCATGACCAAAAATTCATAATGACCCTCATGAGTTCTAAATGTTGTTTTCGAAATGTCTTCAGTCTTCATTCTGATTTGATAATATCTTGAACGAAGATCCAACTTGGTGAAGTAAATTGATCCATGCTATTCATCCAGTAATTCATCAATGACAGGAATGGGAAACTTATCTTTAATAGTGAGCTTGTTGAGCTCCCTATAATCCAGACACATGCACCATGATCTATCCTTCTTGCGCACCAATACTATTGGAGAAGAGAAAGAACTTTGACTTGGTTGAATTATACCAGCCTCTAGCATTTATGCAACCATAAGTTCAATTTCACTCTTTTGGGCATAGGGATATCTGTATGGCCTGATGTTTGGAGTAAAACTTCCCAGAATTACATGAATAGCATGATCATGATCAGGAATAGGGGGGAGACCTTTGGGAGTCTCAAATACCTTGGAATGATTTTTCAACGCTTTTTGGAGAACTGGAGAAATAGATGATTGCAATGTGGAAACATATAGCGAACATAATTGTGAAATTACACCTCTTTGTTCCTTTTTTAGAAGCTTTGTCATACCATTAGAGCTGATTATCTTTCCTAGTTTTCCTTCAATACCCCTTAATTCAACTTCCTTTCCTTCCACAGAAAATTTCATGAAAAGTTCTTGAAAAGTAAAAGCTATTATACCCAAAGATTGTAGCCATTGGACTCCTAGTAGAACATCAGCACCTCCCATTGGAATGGAAAGCATTGGGCTAGTCAATACATTTTCTCCCATGGATAGCTTGATATTATGGCACTTTCCAGAGCAATTTATCATTCCTCCATTTGTAACCATCACTTGACACTCTGGTGCTGGATATAGGAAGCAATTCAATTCTTTTGTTATCTTACAATGAATAAAATTGTGGGTACTTCCTGAATCAATCAACACTATTACCTTTTTCTTCTTGATTTGTCCTTCTATCTTGATTGTTTGAGGAGTGGTAATTCCAAACAATGCATTACAAGATATGGTCGGATTCATTTCTTCTTCATCTAGGCTTTTTTCTTGGAGTTTACCTCTTCTTTTGACCTTTCTTGCTCCTTCTCTTCTTCCTCTTCACAATCTATGTAGAATAATTTCTTCTCAGCACACTTATGACCTTTAGTGTATTTTCTATCACAACTGTAACAAAGCCCTTTTGCTATTTTTTATTCCAATGGTTGTGGTGTCAACCTTATAGGTTGTGGAAGACTAGAGGCAACAACACTTCCATCTTTATAGTTGTGAGTGGTATGCTTCCTCGTTGCCATAATTTTGCTTTCCATTTTTCTTACTAACCTAAATGCCTTTTCTAATGAATCAGGTTCCCAAAGGTAAACATAATGTTAGATATTATCCTTTAAAGTCCCTAAGAACACATCAATCCTATGCTCCTCTCGAATATTTTTTACCCTTATGTTCAATTTTTGGAACTCCTCAATGTGCTCCATTATTGAACCCTTTTGTTTGAGAGTTATCAGTTGGCTAAAAAAAGTGTTGCTTTTTGTATCCTCATAATGTGCTGTCAATTCTTTTGTAAAAATTTCCCAAGTGATAATTTGTTTACGAGAGCAAAGCCATTGATACCATACAAACTGATTTGGTTCCAAATATAAAGTTGCAATACATACTTTTTTGTGTGTTTTTCACATTATTGAGATCGAAAATTGCTCCATCTGTAATATCCATGTTGTGGCATCCTTGCCATCAAACTTCCTCATATAAATTTTTGGAATATGGTGGGTCTTTGATCCAACATTAGGGTCTATGAAATCATGATTAACATTTATTTTTTTCTCATCATGAGTTTCCTTTACTACTCTTTCACCATTAGTGACCATTTCTTGTAGCAACTTATTCAATTTTATATTCAATTCTTCCATCCTATCATCCATGCCATCCATTTTAGCATCCATGCCATTCATCTTAGCTTCCATGCATTTATTTAAACCATCCATCTTAGCTTCTACACATTTTTTTGCAAGTGACATTTGTTGCACTTGGTCTCGTAATTTTGATATATCATGTTGCATTTCTTCCTCTTCTTCATGAGTCATGCTAGAGCCTTCAGGTTGCTTACTAGGTGTTTTCATTTTCTTTCCTCGAGGCATCAATTACCAATAATAATTCTTTACTATGCCGTTTGAATTCTTTCAAACTAATTTTTCAAACCAAGCTTATGCAAAAATTTAAAAAAACTATGCACCTTTTTTCACTTTGTAGGAGCTTGATATTGAATCCGATGTATCTCTATAATTTCGAATCATCCAGTTCTGAAATTATGATCTGAAGTAGCCCTCTAAATCCTCTTTCCAATGCCACCAGTCTGATCTAAATTGGATTCTCCAGGGAAGCGTTCTGCCAAATATCTCATAGTGACCTGATTATAGACTAGTTCAATAGAGAAAATGTGTACGATGTGTGACGAGTCACTATTTCGACCTTTGGATCTGAAAAATATATACAAGAAACTAAAATCCATCCTATTTCTGTAACTTCTTACGAAATTTCAATTTGATGCTCAAAGAGAAAGTTATGACGATTTTCCCTAGGTCACCTATTTGGAATGTAATTCAGGAGTCTGCAGAAAGACCAACTTCCTCATATCATATCTTTGCAAATATAGCGTAAAAAGCTCTGAAATTTGGACCCAAAGTTTAGTGTGATTTCGTCTCAAATGGGTTTTTGTTTTATCTTCTGAAACTTCATAGAAAAATGTTATAGTGAAAATGCTATGATGACCTATTTGGAGCAGCACAACCCTAGAATCCAAAGCTCTGATACCAAATGTTATGAAACCAGCTCACAGAAAGATAGAAAAGATAGATCAATGCCTTAGAATTCAGCCTCTTCAAGGGGGAAACTCCTTTACATTACATAAATGAACAATTCTTGAATGATTCAAATGAGAAAACCTCCTTTCTATATATAGGAGTCTAAGGAGTCACAATATAACCCAGTCGACCTAACAATAATAATATAAAGCCACAAAAATAATAATAGAGGGATTCTATGGGGCACAGTAATAAAAATATGGGGACAATAGGGGCACAACAATATTAATAAGGGATAAAACTACAATAGTAATGGGGTAATCAGTAGTATTATAGGGACCTAACACGGCTCCAATGGAACAGTTGCTAAAGAAGGATGCTATGTATTGCTAGAATGAGGAGTGCAACAAAAGTCTGGAAACACTGAAGGAAAAGATGGCATCCGCCCCTATATTGGTCTTTCCAAAATGGGACATTGAATTTCATGTGCATTTCGATGCATCGTGTATTGCATTGGGTTTGTACTTACTCAACCAGGAGGCGAAGGGAATTAACCACCTGATTGCATTTGCAAGTCGTCGGTTGTCAAAATTAGAGAACCATTACTCCACTACTGAGCAAGAGGGATTAGTGATGGTATACGCGATTCAAAAATATTACCACTAACTACTTAGAGGCCACTTTAAGATGTATATTGATCACTTGATGCTAAAATACCTAGTGAATAAGCTTGTGTTGGGAGGGCACATTTGTAGGTGGTTACTGTTATTCCAATAATATGACTTCGAGGTCGTCATAAAACTGGGACATCTAAATGCAGACATGGATCACCTCTCTCGAATTGAGACCGGAAAAGAGCCCACAAGTTTAGAGGAAGGACTCCTAGATGCACAGCTGTATGCATTGTGTGTAGCGGATGGCCTCTTTGAGGATATAATCCATTTCTTAACTAAAGGAACCGCGTCGTAGGGATATTTTGTTCAGCAGAAGAAGGAACTAGTGATATGCACAGAAGACTTTACCATGATTGTAGGGCACCTCTATAAAATGGGAAAAGATGAAATATTACGCAGGTATGTCCTAGAGTTCGAGCGAGGACAGATCTTGGTCGAAGCACATGGGGGAGTTGCTAGCGGGAATTATGCTGGTCGCGCAACATCCTAGAAGATTCTTCGCACAGGATTATGGTGGCCCACTTTGCATCAAGATTCAAAAGCATACTGTCGAGCCTGCGACATATGTCAACAGACAGGGAAACCAATGCGAAGGGATGAAATGCTACTCCAGCCACAGATGACGCTACAGCCATTTGAGAAGTGGGCAATTGACTTCGTAGGACCTATCGCGCCATGGGGGAAGATGGGCATGTGTTATATCTTCATTGCAATAGAATATTTGACTCAATGGGCAGAAGCACAGCTGGTCAAGGACTGCACAGTTGTGACAGCTGTGAAGTTTTTGTTCAAGAACGTGCTGAGAAGGTTTCAATGTCCCAAAATTATCATGAGCAATAGGGGAACGCACTTTCTGAATGAAACAATCAGTGCACTCACTGAGGAATTCCAGATATATCATCAATAGAGTATGACTTATCACCCTCAAGCAAATGGGACCGTTGAAGCATTCAACAAAATTTTGGAGACTGCGTTGACAAAGGTCTGTCATGTGCAGCAAAACTACTGGGACTTACGCATCCCTGCTATGCTATGGGCATACCGAACCACGTGCAAGAAGTTGACGAGCCATACACCTTTTTGGTTAGTATATGGAAAGAAGGTCGTTATTCCTAAGGAATACATTGTGCCTAGTCTACAGATCATAGCAATAACAGGTATGGCAAGCCGCGGGGCTTTGGAGGAACGGCTCGCGCAGCTTGAAGAACTGGAGGAGGAAAGGTTTTTGGCTGGATTCCATCAGAAAGTATAGAAACAGTGAGAGAAAGCATGGCATGATCACCATATCAAGGTATGCACGCTCAAAGAGGATGATCTAGTATTACTATATGACAGCAAGTTTGAGAAATTCCCTGGCAAACTCCAAATACATTGGTTGGGACCCTATGTCGTCGAAGAAGTTACCAATGGGGGTGTTGTTCAGCTTGCCCAGCTAAATGGAGACCCCTTCCCAAGAAGAGTGAATGGTAGTCGCCTGAAGCTCTACACGGGTGGGCCACCCACTTGACTAACCATCTAGAGGATAGTCTCATCGCTCGAGCTAGTTGAAAGAGAGCGCGCGATAATAAAGTAGTCTGGGGGGAGGATGTGCGGTTGCCAGGGTGTGTGTAGATTTGGCAAATTACAAGGGTCGCGGTTGCATGGAAAGGATTACACTATTGCGTTGCTAAGAGGAGAAGTGACCTCTGCTGTCGTGATAGGATGTCCGCATTATGGTAAAAGGGAGCGGGCAATGGGCAATTAAGAGAAGGGGTACAAGCTAGCTATGGATTTATCTGCCACAGTTTTAACATGAGGATGCAAGAACAGGTGGGAGACAATGAATTTGAAATTTGAAATGCTTATAAATCATAGGGGGCTTCCATCGGGCAAACTGCGCTTCTAAAAAATGCAAGTTGGTTACCGATATGAAACTTTTCATTATCTCTCCACAAGGAGTAAACTCGGGGGTGGTGATCTGGCCAATGGAAAGTCAGGGCTCTCTGAGGAACATGGTGTTGACAGCTAAAGGCTCCACGCAGAGTTCAACATCGACAGGAGGGGATGAACTAAGAAATGGAAGGCATGAAGCAGAATTAGTTTAGATGCCATCGCCTCGCCTGGGGGAAGGCCAGTGAACTATAACATAAAAGCAAAAGAATGGAAAGATAGAGACCACTAGTAGAAATGAAGTTAATAACTCATCCCTGATGTACCTTCAAGATTGGGATCTCACGGAAAACAACAAAGGTCTTACAAAATTACAACACAAGCTGCAGTAGATAGCGGAAAGAGAAGATATGAAGGAAGAAAGTGGCTGTGGTGGTACAAGGAGGTCCCATATGCGGCTCCCCCACTAGAGCTAAAATAATATGAGGGGGTGTTCTGTGTTAAATGAGCAGAGCAGAATGAGCATTATTGGTTGTGAGAATTGGTAATAACAATGAATCAGGAGCTGAACGGAGCGTTGCAGGAGACAACGAAGGAGCAGCAGGATGAAGAGCGCCACTCGAAGGGGAGGTGAACCGCGAAGCCAAGGAAGCGTGTCTCACCACACCAACAAGTGATTCGGGATGAGTCACAATGATTGTGTTGGGGGACAGCTGGGTAGCAGAAGCCCCGCGTAATGGTTATGAGGCACAAAGCTTGAAATTTTGGGTAAAATATAGGGTAAAGACTTCGCGGAATGCGCAGAGCGCGATTTGTAATAAGTTGAGTCAAAGGGTAGTCTGCCCAAAAATAATGTAAAGAAATGTAAATTGAGTCGACCCACCCATGGTTCACAGACTATGAAAAGGTACAAATAGAGCGAGGCTCTATGGGTAGGAGGTAGCTTTCGGTAGGTGATCTTGGATCTATTATGTAATGGGCTTTTTAGAAGGAAATTCTTGAAGCATTTGTAAGTCCAAGTAGAGGGATCGGGTAGTAGATAGAGGCTCTGCAACCATGTGCGCAAAGGCCTGGAAGAGTCCGCAGCTGTGTGCACGAAACCCTGCAGCTGAGTGCGTAGGGCAGATCTAGATGTAGTGGTGAAGAAAGTGAATAAATATAAGTTGCTTCTAAAATTCTATGTAAAATCTATGTTATCACGAATTTGGCTATTTAATGGTTAATATAACTATTATAATTTGTGCGCATATGATTATGTTATGAATATATGTGAATCTGAGTCTATTCCAAGTGCATGAACTGGTTAATTCTTATAAATGTTTGCCTAAGGACCCTTCTAAGTAGATCTAATTCATAATACATCATTAAGTAATTAATCTTAAGAAGTAGTCTGGGTCCGGATTTGCACGGAAGTAGAGCAGCACAAGACTGCAAAATGGCACGTAAAACCTTGAGACCACATCGAGACATCCCAAGGGTGTGGAAACCTAGTTCCAGTACCCTCCCCTACTACCTCAGGTGAGACCTCAGTCTGCGCTCCACGGACTGTTTCCGAAAGGGCCGGTAGCTACAGGACTTGTTTGGCTAAATAATTCTTCCGAACCTGGTTTAGGCCCATATAAGCCAATAGGCCGAAACGCGGCCCCTTGACCAGAACATAGGGATGGCATGAACTGGATTTCATGGGTGGAAACGAGGCCGAGGTGGAGGAGGACCTAGAAGAGGTCGTGGACAATTGATATGTTACAATTGCGGAGGGTTAGGACATTACGCCCGTGTTTGTATGAATCCAACACGTCCATCATGCCTGTATTGTACATTTTTTGATCATGAGATGAAGGATTTCCCCACACTAATAGCGAGGCTATGCGATAAATGAGTGCTCCAACCTCCCCTGACTCAAAACCTGCAAATGATGAGGTCTGAGTAGCATGAGGAAGACTCTAATTTCAAAATTATGCTCTGAAGTGGAATTACAACATTCAATGATAAAGGCAAGGAGCCTGAGGATAGTACTTGGGTTCCCAAGGCTCCGACGAAAGAGCCAGAGTTTGATTTAAGGTGCTTAGGAAACTTTCATGGAAGCTAGGAAGAGCTTCACTGATGCCTCCACTTCAGGAAGCAATGACAGATCGGAGCCAGAAATGGACCCATAAATGCTCACAACGTTCCTGAAAACATGTATGAAGGTGCTGCATGGTAGCAAGGTTGTAAAGGGACTGTAGGAACTTATAAGTAGATGCTCTGGAACCATGCCAGGAGAACCATGCATAGTTCGGAAGATTGGAAAGCCTGCGATGAGGACAGGAAGGAAGATGCAATTGACCACGCAAATTGGAGAAGATGACATGCACCAAGTAATTCTGGACCTAAGATCAGACACAAATGTTCTGCTGAAGCAGACATGGGAGCGTATGGGGAGGCCTATGATGCAATGGTCTCCTATCTAACTCCGAATGGGAAACCAACAAAATATCCTACCTATGGGAAGATTATAGGGGATAATAGTGAATATTGAAGGGGCAAGTGCATTGGCAGATTTTGAAGTGATAGAGATTGTTGATGACAACAACCCCTACCCCACGCTATTAGGAATCGATTGGGCCACTGACATGAATGGGGTGATAAATATGAAGAAGCACAAGATGATTTTTGAGAAAAAGTCTCTGCACGTAGTTGTACCTGTTAGCTTTGCTATGCAATGCTAATTTTCCAAGGTCAAAGGAAAATCTAGTTTGTGTGATGGTATCTTCAAAGGAGCTCACAATAGTTATTTTTCCTTTTTTCTCCACCCTGCTTATTATCCTCCACCTCTGTTACCCTATTTCCCTCCTAAACCCAGCAAAATGGCCCCTTTGCCTTTAAGCCCCGAGCACAAAGCCCAAACCTACCATAAAACCTCAACCATATGACTTTGTGCCTTTATAACTCATCGCCTTTTATCTCTGCCATTGATCTTCCCCATCGAATCTAACGACTTCCGCCACGTCTGACAAAGTAACCCGCACGATCATTTCTCCATCGTTCGATCATTTCCATAAAGATCTAATGGCATTTGCTTTTATCACGCCCATGATTGGATCAAACATTAGCGCGTGATGATAGTGGTTTTTCTCTCTCATCTGTCGCTACGTGTCGATCACCAAGTGGAATCGCGTGACCCTGTCCTTTTACCACTCAGGTCCAGATAGCGATGCGATCAATACCATTACCACCCAATTAAACTGCTCCCACCCGATAATGACTGTGTAACTTCACCTCCTAATCACCATTCGATCTGGCCACCTAAGATCTAATGGCCCAAATTCAACCCGCTCCCACCTCGGCCAATATCCTTCGTCGGGCCATCTCTGTAGTCCACTTCCCCAATTTGACGACCATCCTTTCTGCTCATCCATATCGTCCACTCACCCATGCAATCCACATCCTCTGACCACTATGTTGGCCCAAAGGAGGAAGGTGACCAGCTTGCTAGTACCAGTCACAGTAAATCCTCAACAACCATATTTAATAGGAGGCATGGCCAAGGGAGAAAAGGACAGTGCACGACCCTGTAACTGAATTTATCGGTTATGGAGCTCCACTGGTATGAGCACTCCAACTTCCTAAGAGGACAACATAGCACCTGAATAAATTAGATTCACTCACTAAAGCAAGCAAACATAGTCAGAGACTCCATCAGACAGTTAAATGCAGTTGGTGGTCAATTATGACCCCTCCATACCTAAATGGTCAAGTGCGCATGTAATGTAAAACTATAAAGACCCAGAAACAAGATGTAATCAGGGTTGTTGGTTGGCATTTTGATGTAAGGTTCAAATTTTGGAGACTGTAGAGTTTTGTCACTTGTAGCATGTCATCTTCATTTTCAGCTAATACAAGCTTCTTTTGCTGTTGACTGCTCACTTTCCATTTTCCTCTGTTTTAGGCTTATGCCTGATACACCGTGTTCTTGGTCTTTTGAAGTTTAGCACTAGATAACTGTCATCTTATTTGTGTTAGATGGTTGAATGTATCATTGAATAGGTGACTCAGGCTTCTTTCTATCTGATGCAAGAGAGTTGTCATCCTGTCTATGCATTAGAAGAATAGATTTACAAGTTCCTTTATTAGTTACAACCGGCCATCACATGGTCTTGTGTATTTGTTGGTGTGGTTAATATTCTCCATATTCACCCAATATCTAAACTGTGAGCATTTGGTGATCTAAAGCCTTGTAGTCTGGGGGTGTTCACGCATGTTTGGAGTGAAACAAAGTAGAAGTGGTTATCTGGCTTGAACAAACCCTCATTCCTTCCATTAAACTTGCAATAATTGTTGAATTTATATGTTACCAGGCTTCTCCGAGCTACAACCTAGGATATTTTCTTGAAATCCTAACATAATACACGCTGTTGCCAGGGAGAGGAGATTGAAGCTTAGCTTCCCTAGGAGAACAACACAGATCCAGCTTTGATGATAGACAAAGTCTGGACACATTATCGGTTGTAATCTTCTATTTGGTGAATCTATTGAAGGAAGAACCTTTTGGCAACTCCACATCATAGTTCTCGCTCAGTTTGTGAGACATACTCAGATAAATCCTTAGAAATCACCAGTTGATCGAGTGCTTGACCCTGATAAGATTGTCTAACAAAGAAAAACATCACAGAAAGGAGCATCAGGATCAGGTAAGCCTAAACAATCTTATGTATCTCTGTAAGAAAGGCTTGTAACTGAGCAAACACATGTTGAAAATATAGAGCCTAGCACTATCAATGAAGAAATATTTATAGAGATTCATAAAGCTCCTTATTCAATAAGTTCCCTTTGGATCTCAGTCCAAAGAAAACCTCCCCTATAGTCCATCAATTTCCTTTTGCCCTGTCATTCGTTTCTCAGCCTTTTGTCATCCAAATGTCCTGTACTCTTCCATCTAGCCTAGTCATGGTAGGTCAACAAGCACCTACCAAAATGGAAAGAATCATAGCTGCTAGGTATGGACCCCTGGTCCTGCCTGTTGCTTTGAATGCCATGCCCACAGTAGAATATCATAAATACATGCCTAAGTTCATTGGTACAGAGGGAGTAACAGCTGAAGAACACATTGAGTCTTTTTATAGCTATGGTGATAACCTAGATATCGATGAAGATGATGTGTGGATGAGGGTATTCGTCCAAAGGCTTGATGGAGAGGCTAGGAAGAGGTTCAGAGAGCTGACCCCTAGGTCTATAGCAGACATTGAAGCATTAGATGATGTGTTTTTAAAGCATTGGGGAGCTAAGAAAGACCTGTTATATTACCATATAGAGTTTGGAAACCTCAAGAGGGAAAATAGGGAGTCATTGTCTGATTTTAATAAAAGATTCAATCATATGTATAGTAAGATACCTGCTGAAGTAAAGCTTACCCCCACCTCTACCAAACTCACCTATGCCTATGCTTTTGAATTTGATTTTTGCCTGCTATTAAGAGAAAGGAGATGTACTACTCTAACTAAAATGCAAGATGTAGCCTTAGAGGTGGAATCTAATATCATGGCTATAGAGAAACTCAAGGGTCATGCTGATAGAAGGAGAAAGAGAGGTGAAGCTTCTTCTTCCTCTACTTCATCTTCTGAGCCTAAAATAGATAAAATGGACTAAAATGATAGAGTCACTTGCTATTGAAATATCCAAACTGAAGGTTGAGCAGAGTTCTTGGAAAGCAAGGCTCCCTAATACATTTGCTCCTAGAAACCCAAATCCATTCAAAAGAGCAAATGAGCAGTTGTAGATCATTCAGAGGGGAAAAGAAGCCAGTGAATAACAAAGGTTTAAGACTCCTTTCCAGAATGTAGTCATGGAGGAGGAACAGCTAGACGAAGAGGATGAGATCCACTGCATGGAAGACAAGGGCAGTGCTACCTTTTTTACATTGGTTGCCTACGAAGAATCAATATTTAAGGACTAGACCAGTCAAGAGTGGGACAGAGAAGTTGTTCTATAGATTGAAGACCAGTAAAGATATAATTTGAGGTAAAGAACAAGTAATGTCAAGGAAACTCTTGCCCAAAGAACTGTTGTCCACACAAAACAACAGATCAGCAAACTGAAGAGACCAGCAGCTGATCCCATTATCCTCAAAGCACCAGCTCAAGAGGTAAGAGGCCCTGACAAGTCCCCTTCCCCATTCAGTTTTGAATCAGAAGTCTAGAAGTTAAAAATATTTGTACCTCTGATAGAACTTGTAAAGAGTGAGGGCCTTAGGAAGCCCATCCTTGATGCCCTTGAGCTAAAAGCCACACACGCCTCCGCTGACTATGTGAACTTACAAAATGATAAACCTGCAGTTGTGCTTAGCCCAATGATTGAACCTACTGATGATAATTCTCCATCATTTTATGTCTCATTGACCATTCATGACAACATCCTCCACAATTGTCTGTTGGACACTGGGGCCAGCCATAATATGATGCCTAAAGCTATCATGGAAGAGTTAGGCCTTGATATCACTGGACCTTATCATGATTTATTCTCCTTCGATTCAAGAAAGGTGAAATGTCTGGGGTTAATCAAAGACTTGGCTATCACCCTAACTCAGCTGCCCATGAAGAGCATGATGATGGGTATTGTGGTAGCAGATGTCCCCCCTAAGTTTGGTATGCTTCCATCCAGAGGGTGGATTAAGAGACTAGGTGGGACATTATAAAATGACTTATCTTATGCCACTGTCCCAGTTTTTGGAGGAGAAAGCAGAAGACTATACAGGGAAGCCTAGCTGGCTTATATCATCAGTGATGAGAAGAACCCCACTAATCATCCTATTTACACTGTGGACACTCACTTTGGGGCATGTATTCTCGAAATTGAAGAATCCCATAAGGCCCCGGTGCAACTCAAGAAACCAGCATGCGAGGCCATTGAAGAGACACGAGCTTGGGATATTTTCTTTGATGGAGCCTATTCAAGAGAGACTGCAGGAGCAGGAGTGGTGTTGGTATCTCCAAAACAAGAAAGCACACATCTGTCTTTGAAGCTAATTTTTTAGGTCACCAACAATATAGCAGAGTATGAGGCTCTGATATTGGGCTTAAACATTGCCAAAGATAGAGGAATAAGAAATATAAAGGTGTTTGGAGATGCTGATCTCATCATTCAACAAGTGAACAAAAAATTCCAAACAAGGCACCCAAGGATGAAAGCATACAAAGATGAGGTATGGAGACTCAAAGAATATTCTGATAACTTTTGTATCTCATATATCCCTAGAGTCAAAAATCAACTTGCTGATTCCTTGGCTATGTCTATTAGCATGTTTATCTCTCCTATGCCCCCTAAATTGGTTTTAATGAAGTCCAGATAAGATATAGACCATCCTTTCCTGATAATTTCTAGCACTGGAAAGTCTTTGAGAATGATTACGAATTAAATAGGTTTCTGCAAGTCGTTGGTGAATTCTCTGAAATACAAATTGATCAAGAGAATGAAACCTGTGAGGAATGTCCACACCCCCAGCTAAGAAACAAAATTGGCCAAGATAGCATTGTTTAGTTTCCTAGAAATCATATACCTAGAGGGCTAGTGCCTCTATAGAAGTTGTTTGTCCAAAATGATGTGCCTCATAAGATTGCCCAAAAAGTAGATCAGTTTGCAGTCTATAGGCATAACATAGGGGGTCTAGATCATCCAAAGTATATAAATTTGTCGACCCATTTGTCTGCTGCCCAAAGTTCTGAGTACGACACCTTAACGAAGCAATTTGCTGATGTTTTTGCTTGGGAATATAGCAACCTTAAAACTTATGACAAAAAGATCACCCAACATAAGATCCCATTGGAAAAAGACACCATTCCTTTCAAACAGAAGCTCGGACCCATAAATCCTTTGCTCCTCCCTCTGATTGAAAAATAAATAAAGAAGTTGTTGGCTGCCAAACTCATAGTCCCTCTGAGATATTCAAAGTGGGTAGCCAACTTGGTAGTGGTGAGAAAGGAAAGTGGAGAAATTAGGCTATTTGTTGATTTTAGGAACCTAAACAAATGCTCTAAGAAAGACAGTTATCCTCTGCCCAAGATGGAGCATTTGCTACAGAAGGTCTCAAGAGCCAAATTCATGTCTTTCTTGGATGGATTTTCAGGGTATAACCAAGTTGTTGTACATCTAGATAATCAAGAAAAGACTGCATTCACCACTCCTTGGGGCACTTTTATGTATTCTAAGATGCCTTTTTGGCTGATGAATGCTAGAGCCACCTTTCTGAGAGCTATGGATATAGCATTTGTAGGAGAGAAGGATAAGTTTGTCCTTGTCTACCTAAATGACATAATAGTATACTCTAGTAGCCATCAAGATCATTTGCAACATTTAAGGAAAGCTTTTCTAAAGTGCAGAAGGTTTTGGATATTAGTGAATCCTAAAATGTCACAATTTGCTTTAGAAGAGGGCAAACTACTAGGACACATTGTTTCTGCTGCAGGTGTCAAGATTGACCCGAAAAGAGTGAAAGTAATACAGACCTTGTCCGTCCCAAGATAAAAAAGGGACATCCAATCCTTTCTGGGGAAAATAAACTTTCTGAGGAGGTTTACTCCCAGTTTTGCAGAACTGGTAAAAAACATCACCTCCATGCTAAAAAAAGGATCAAAGATCAAATGGACTAATGCAGCTAGAAGATATTTTGAAGCCATCAGGAAAGCCATTATGGAAGCTCCCACTTTGATCAACCCAGACTACAACAACGAGTTCCATATCTTTTCATTTGCCTCAGATGACACCCTTGTAGTATTTTTATTGCAAAACGATGATGAGGGTTCAAAGCATCCAGTGGAATTCTTCAGCAAAACATTAAGGGATGTTGAACTGAGGTATGATGTCATCGAAAAACAAGCTTATGCTCTTATCAAATCTTTAAAGGCTTTCAGGATATACCTTCTGAACTCTAAGTTAATTGCATATGTTCCCTCTGCTTCAGTAAAAGATGTCCTAATGCACCCAGATGTTGATGGAAGAAGGGCTAAATGGATTGCAAAGATCATTTAATTCAATATACAATTGAAGCCCACCAAGCTTGTCAGAGGCCAGGGCCTTGCCAAACTGATGGCTGAAGAAAATTGCAGGATGTTGGACATGAATTGGATAGGCACGAATTTGGAGGATGGATAGACAGAAGAAGAAATAGTTGAACTAGGGCAGAACCAGTCATTCTCTGAAAATCTATCTTCTTGTGAATGGTATTCTAGAATTTCTCAATTTCTGTTGAAGCTAGAAGTTCCTCCAAGCTTACGTTCAAGCCAAGCCAGAAATATCAAGCTCAGAGAAGCCAAGTATTGCATTCATGAAAATTTTCTCTATTGGAGGGATCCATCTAGAATCCTTCTAAGGTGTCTAGACAAAGAACAATCCATGGAGGTCATGCATTAGTTTCATTCCAGCATTTGTGGAGGACACCACTACTGGAAAACCACAGCCTACAAGAGCCATAGAGCTAGGTATTATTGGCCCACTTTGTTTTCTGATGTCTTTTTATTTGTAAAATCTTGTGACAGGTGCCAGAGGTTTGAAGGAGGACAGCATTTGAAGTCATTACCCTTGAAGCCAATACAAACCAGTGGCTCTTTCTAGCAGTGGGGTTTGGATTTCATAGGGGAAATTAATCCACATTCCAGTGGCTAGCATAGATGGATCTTAGTAGCCACCGACTACTTCAATACATGGATTGAGGCCATCCCTACTAGGGAAGCTGATCACTAGTTTGTCATGAAATTCTTAAAAGAAAACATTTTCACCTCGTTTGGTTGCCCACACAAATTAGTTACAGACAATGCAGCAGCCTTCAGAGTAAAAGAGTTGGTGGACATGTGTGACTCAATGGGCATTAAGCTGGTGCATTCCACCTCATATTACCCTCAAGGGAATGGTCTAGCAGAATCATCCAACAAAAGCCTGATAAGGATAATTAAAAAGCTGCTGGAGGACAACAAGAGGAATTGGGATTCCAAACTAAAGTTTTCATTGTGGGTTGACAGGGTAACTACCAAGAAATCCATAGTGAACCCTCCATTCAAGCTGGTATATGGCACTGAGGTTGTATTCCCAATCCAGTTAACCCTCCCTATGGCAAATTTCTTGCAGGAAGATCTAGATGAGGAAACTGGTATGGCAAAGAGGATTCGTGACTTGGCTGAAGTTCATCAAATCAGAGAGCAGCTAGTTGAAAATTCTACAACACATCAAAGGAGGATCAAGGGAGCCGTTGATAGAAAGGCAAAGATAGATAGTTTTCAAGTTGGAGACTCGGTGCTCAAATGGGATGCACTGAAGGAAAAGAAATGTAATCATGGGAAGTTCAATGCTCTGTGGATTGGACCTTTAATAATTTCTCAGATCCAAGGGAACAATACCTTCATGCTACAAAGTATGGAAGGAGAAATAGTTTTTGATGGCCCAGTTAATGGACGGCTTTTGAAAGTTTATGTTGTTTAAGGTCTTCAGGCCTTAATGTTGTAAATATGTTGTTTTTATTAGGTTTTAGTGTAGACTTAATTAGACTCCATGCCCAATGGAATACTAGGAAATGTTCTTGTTTTTATGTAGAAGCCAGTGGCATATGGTTCTTGAGACCTCATAGGGAGGATCTCATCCCTAGAAGGAGCCAATGTTAGCTTTTCTATGTAATGCTGATTTTCCAAGGTCAGAGGAAAATCTAGTTTGTGTGATGGTATCTTCAAAGAAGCTCACAACGGTCATTTTCTCCTTTTTTCTCCACCCCGCTTATTATCCTCCACCTCTCTTACCCTATTTCTGTCATAAACCCAGAAAAATAGCCCCTTTTCCTTTCAGCCCTGAGCACAAAGCCCAAACCCTCCATAAAACCTCAACCATATGACTTTGCACCTTTATAACTCATCGCCTTTTATCTCCGTCGTTGATCTTCCCCACCGAATCTAATGGCTCCCATCACGTCCGATAAAGTGACCCGCATGATCATTTCTCCACCGTTCGATCATTTCCATAAAGATTCGATGACATTTGCTTTTATCGCACCCACGATTGGATTGAACTTTAGCGCGCGATGAGAGTGGGATTTCTCTCTCATCCGCCACTACGTGTTGATCATCGAGTGGAATTTCTCAACCCCATCCTTTTACTGCTCAGGGCTAGATAATAGTGTGATCAATACCATTACCACCCAAATAAACCACTCGCATCCGATAATGACCGAGTTTGTCTCCCGATCACCATTCAATCTGGCCGCCTAAGATCTAATGGCCCAAATTCAATCCCCTCCCACCTCGGCTGATATCCTTCACCGAGCCATCTCTGCCATCCATTTCCCTGATCCGATGGCCATCCTTTCCACTCGTCCATATTGTCCACTCGCCCATGCAGTCCACGTCCTCTAACTACTCCGTTGCCCCGAAGGTGGAAGGTGACCAGCTTGCCAATACCAGTCACAGTAAATCCTCAACAACCATATTTAATAGGAGGCATGACCAAGGGAGAAAGGGATAGAACACGACCCTGTAACTGAACTTATCAGTTATGGAGCTCCACTGGTACGAGCACTTCAGCTGCCTAAGAGCATCGCACATCACCTGAAAAAATCAAATTCACTCACTAAAGCAAGAAAACACAATTAGAGACTCAATCAAACAGTCAAATGTAGTTGGTGGTCAATTATGACCCCTCCATACCTAAATGGCCAAGTGCCCTTTTAATGTAAAACTATAAAGACCCAGAAATAAGATGTAATCAAGGTTGGTGGTTGGCATTTTGACGTAAGGTTCAACTTCTGGAGACTGTAGATTTTTGTCACTTGCAGCATCTCATCTTTATTTTCAGCTAATACAAGCTTCTTTTGTTGTTGACAGCTCACTTTCCATTTTCCTCTATTCTAGGCTTGTGCCTGATACGTCGTGTTCTTGGTCTTTTGAATTTTAGCACTAGATAACTGTCATCTTATTTGTGTTAGATGGTTGGATGTATCATTGAATAGGTGACTCGGGTTTCTTTCTATTTGATGCAAGAGAGTTGTCATCCTCTCTGTGCATTAGAAGAATAGATTTATAGGTTCCTTTACTAGTTACAGCTGGCCATCACATGGTCTTGTGTATCTACTGGTGTGGTTAGTATTCTCCATATTCACCCAATATCTAATCTATGAGCATTTGGTGGTCTAAAGCCTTATAGTCCGGGGGTGTTCATGCATGTCTGGAGTGAAACAAAGTAGAAGTGGTTATCTGGCTTGAACAAACCATCATTCCTTCCATTAAACCTGCAACAATTGTTGAATTTATATGTTACCAAGTATCTCCGAGCTATAACCTAAGAGAGTTTCTTGGAATCCTAACAATACCTTTGGACCTGCAGAAGGATTGCGCTACATGGAGCTAGTGCATGACTACAAATACGATGACAACTTGGACTGCATCTACAAGATAACTGTGTGAGAATGAGACTTTTTGAATCCCACCGCAGATGGATGAATCTCATGGCAGCACGAAATCTCTTGTACATCGGATTCTGATGAAGAAATAGGGTGATGGAAAAATCGGTTACACAAGGCAACCATGTTGAACTATAACATGATGACGAGATCATTACGCTGCATATCAATGGAGGTAAGGGATCTAGCTACGTATGATGGGGTAAGTGAAGTAGATGACTTCCTAAATAGATTTGAAAGAGAGGTGCCAGAACAACAACGTTTCAAAGCTTTGGAATGGCTATTGCGTGCAATGCCCGCAAGGTGGTGGGGTACGTGTTGGGTTCTAAAAGGTGTCTTTTAAAACTCCTAATTGCCTCACATTAATTATCAACCTGGGTAAGTCTGTTTATTCCAAGAGTGTACACAATATGTGCAAGCTATAAATTCAAAGAGTAATGCTTTAAACTAAGTTATTAAATTCTATACAAAAGTAAACATATGCAATCATAAATATCAAGCTTGTAACTTTAAAGGAAATAATTCATCTAAACATCATGACTCTATCTCAAACATTGTCGTAATTCAATCTTAATCAACCGAGAGCACCGTAGTATTAACTGAGCTCTTTCAGTTGGACTTAAACTATTGGATAGAAGGAATGCATTTAATCAATCACACTCTATTATGCAATTAATCGGAAATGTTTCTTTAACCGATAACTAATTCAATCCATGACATGAATTAAATAAAACCAACTATGATTGTGCATTACTGAAATGAATACCAGAAATCTGATTCAACGAAAATACATCAACTGAAAAGCTATAAAGCAGAATAACTTGCAGGAAATGAAAAATGCTTAAAACAAGGAACAATAGTAAGTTCCACTAGAGACTAGGCCCTAGCCACCAACGAACACTGCTTAACGATTTCAGAATATCTAATGAATAGCAACGCAAGTTTTATATTAATCTCAAAGTCACTTATCATTACAACACGATCTTGTTCTTCAGAATCACCCTTCTATAAATTAAAATTACAATCCAAGTAGAAGGCGAGAGATCCCCCTTCAGTCTTCCCTTTTATAGTCAAAGGAAAAGATAAATGTGATCCCTCAGGATCTGGAGATCCTGAGGGATTCACAACCAAATGCTATCTTCAGACAATTCTTCTATCTCATGCTGATCTTCTTGACTTGTTCCTTCATTTGACCACACCTGACCTATCTCATTTGCCTCGATTATCTTTTGTTGTTCTGACTTTGGAACAACAGTTGTTCCTTCTATTGATTTTCTACATAAAAGGTAATGAGAGTTAGTTTGGTTGTTCAAATCGTATCAAGAGCAGTTTTATTCATTCCTTATCAAAATTCTATCAATGTGTTATTATATCATGGCACAAAATGGATAAGAAAGGAGGAAAAAGATAATAATTAAGAGTAAATACATACCTATTGCAAGGCTCAACATACTCCCCTGCTTACCTTTTTTCATGTTCTCATGACAAATAAATAGTTCCTATGTAATGTAGTTAAGGAGTAGGCTGGAAAAAAGGTTTCTTTATCAGGTTTGAAACCGTGATTTTGTGCCAAATTTGCAAAGGTTTTCTATTAATGTCCTTCAAGTAACTCATATTCAAACCGATACCCTTCAGGATGATACCAAATAAAGGAACATCTAAATTGACATCCCAACCAATAAGGCCCTTCCCTCAAAATAAGTATGCTATATGTGATTAACCGACTTACAGCAGCTTTGAAGTTCCCATAATAAAATGGTTCTCTTTCCTTAACACAGTTAGTTGAGATTGTCCATCTCGTTTTGGATGCAGTCAGGGATCCTTCCTGGATGGAGAGGTAATATGATGCTCCTTTTTGTACAATTTCCTTATGTATGGGCCCTAGAATTTGAATCACACCTTCTTGTGTCGTCAGCCTTTTATGTCTAGAAAACAGTTGCAAAGGGTGAGTAGGCTCACTCCTTACCCAGAGATCCAACCCGTCTTCCTATCTTTGGAATGACTTATATGCCTTAAACCACTTAAGTTGATTAACTGCAAAAGAGATAAAAGCTTGGAATTGAACATCTCCAATAAAAGGGTTAGGGTTCTTATCCACATCTCCTTCTAATATCAAATTATACAAATAAAATTTGCAAAGAAGCCTTTGGAATTTTGCCCCTTGTTCCTTGCAGCAACTTATAAAATCTTCAGTTGTCTTTAACTCGATTGGCTTGCCAACTCTTACGGCTTTAATCTTTAACAATAAGTACCGTTCTAACAAAAACAAGACATAATTTATGGTCGGAGACCTACATGTCAAGACATCCGAATATAGCAAGCAAATGGTGTCTATCTGATTCCTGGCTCTGTCCAGCTTGTTCTTCACCTTCTTCATATTTTCTTCTTCCTATCTAAATTTGTCAAAATTCCCATTCTCAATTATGGTTAATTCCCTAAATTGTTTCTGCAACTCTTGATATTTTTGGAGATGGGCTATCTCTTGTTCACATCGTTCTAGAGCAATTTGGGCTTGCATCAGTTCTTCATGTAGCTTTAGGAGAATAGGGTCTTTGCTTGACAGGATATCTTTGGTTTCTTCTTCTATCTAAATGCATGTGCTACAAGAGGATATTTCCTTGGTCTGTACTTCCTTATTGTGGGAGGACCAACCCTCCATCTAAACGGCTGCATCCACTAAGTCTGCATGCAAATTTGCTTGGTTGGTTATTGTTTCAATAGGAATGAGTTCGGTTTGGGTCTCTGTTGACCTACCCTTACATATTTTTGTTTGCGTAGCCACAGAGACTACCTCAGGAGTAGTGTTTTAGGCTTTTTCGTTTCCAATTATTTTAAGCTTTCGATGTAGCCTTTTAACAGTCTTTTGAAGCTTTTGATATTTGTGTCTCAGCTTCTTTAGTTTTTCTCCGGCTACTTGCCTCTTCTAAGGAGAATCTTTTACATTAACAGGCTTGTCAATAGCTTCTGTATCTAAAGATTCCTATTGTTTATCATGGTGGTGTTCCAATAGCGCTGTGTCACCAGAATGGTTGTCTAATTCATGGATAACTTTTGTGTCTGCTTCCTTTTCCTGGTCTGTAGCTTCTGAAGAAGGCAGAATTTTTGTATGCCTAGAATCTTCTAGGGATTGAGCTTCCATTGGGTTAGGATCAAGTGATCCTCCACGCTACATGTATGCATTTATATTTGTGAGGACCTGAGCCATCCCTATCTCAAAATCCTGAAGAATATCATTTTTGGGACTCATGGTTGATGTTTGAGGAGGTTCTTCTTCATTTTCCAGTTCATCATGAAGGTGTTGTTCCCTTTCCTATTCTGAGTCCGGTCTATCCGCTTCGTTGAGTTCTTGTCCTGAATTGGCCTCTTCCTCGGGTTTTGATTTTGAATGACATCCTTCCCCTTGTTCAAGTTCTTCCTCTGGTTCTGACTCAGAGTCCTATATACTAATAGGTCTGGATGGTTCCACAAGTTGTTTGGCGCTATCTACAGACATTCTCTTGACTAGATATAACCTTGCAAACCGCCTGTGTTTTTGGGGTACAATGTTTGAGCTAGTAGTCCTTTTCCTTTTCGTAACAGGGGCCTGCTGGCTTATCGCCAAAATTTTAGGATTTTGGATTAGAAGATTTTGACTAATCTCCAGGGGTGCTATGAGACCATCCCAAGTTAAGTTTTTTTGAATGAGGTTGTGGGTAACAATTAGTCTAATCAATCCATGGTGGCTAAATACGGTTTCTGGGTGCCTAGCCCATCTTATTCTATCGGCGGTATCATGGAATAATAAATTCAAGAAAGATGGCAGATTAACAACGATCTTTAGTTTCAAAACTGCTAAAAGTTTGAGTTGTCATGGTCTTACCATGTCTCGTCATCCATCACAGGTAATGTACCTTTGGACAACACTTGCCAACTCACACCATGGTTCTACCAGAGAAGATGGTTGTATGCCCTTGCCTTTCTTGGTTATTTCCTCGCCTACATCTCTGAAAATGTCCACTACATCTTGTAACATTACGTGTTTTTTTGGCCATGTAGTTCCTTCCACCAGTAGCCCAAATACTTCAACTATTACAACATTTGATACTGTAATTCTTCTACCTCTCACCAGGGATTTCCCATTTTGCAGATGTTGTAGAAATTCAATAGCGATTTCCTCACTAGAGTGCTGAAATCTTATGAAGTATGATATCCACCCTATGTGGACCAGAATTTCCCTAACTCTGTTAGAGACTTCCAATACTAAAGGTACACTGAATTACCACCCCTAATGTTTGAGTTCTTTCTACTATTGCAAAGGATTAGTGTAGTGGAGAAAACATAGCAACAAACATCAACAAAGAGATAGAACAACAAGTAAGTTGTAACAGCTAAGTTTTCCAATGTTAAATGATATTTCTATGAGAATTCATTAATTCGAGGACTATTATTTTTCCACATGCTGCATGATCATAGAGTACCATATCAACCTATGAAATACAATAAAAAAATTATAACACATGCACGAGTGTAATGAAGGTCCCCTCCCTCCAAGATGAGGTCGCCTACGACCGAATGGATGGGAGAATGTTATTCTGACAGCAATGTACAAGGGTGAAGGATACAACATTAATATGGGACAAAGTACGTATATTAATGAGAGGACTATAAAAGGTATGGATATAAAGAGAGCGAGGTGTGTAATGATGGTTATTGTAAGAGACAAGATGCTTTGGTTGATGATAGGTTATGTGGTAAGGAAAAAGGACAACAATATGCAAGAAAAGATGCTTTGCTGATAATATTCCAGCTGAAAATGATATGATTGATTAAAAACATTAACTCATGCATAAAGTTTCAAGGTAGGGATAAATTAAAGAAATAATTCTTCTGATAAAAAGAAAAGTAAGAAGAGGGTATTATAATAATTATTGATGTTGAAAATGGAACTCCAATACCATAAGCAGAGCTTCTGTTGCCAACAAACGTTCATAGCCTCGACAGAGTTGCTTCTTAACCCATATGAGCTAGGATCCTCAATTTATAGTTGGAGAATTCCATTGTTGTTTCTATAGAAGAGATCAGTGTGTTGGCATGGTAACTAGATGACAACACTGCCATTCACTGGGAAGTAGCAAAAGTGATTAGGTCAGCTCGTGATGAGACCTCCTGTTCTAAGGATATTTTAGCCATCCTTTGGTTCATAACCCTGGTGTGGTGGCCATAGTGGGAATGTCAGATTGCTACATCCTTATGAAAATGGTAGGTTGGCTCTTAATGAGACCCCGTATCCTCTATTTGTAGACAAAATTTGTTGTTATTACACCTCTTTATAATAAATAGAGGGAGGGTTAGTACTCCTTAAGAGCAAGGATGGTGGAAGAAGTTGAACATATCAATAAAAACAAATATACCCGTAATCTCACTTATAATAGACAGAGAGGATTATAACCAAGAGGGGTGGAACCAACATGGTAAATATGATCAATCAGTATTATATACAGCAAACATCAGTATAGTAAAGTAATATATAAATAATTGTGTCCTTCCCCATTTTTTTAAATAAATCTATCATTAAGAAGTTGTCTTGTTAAAGATCATAACGTTAAGGGTATTTACCTGCTTCAATAGAATCCATAATTCTTGTCCTCAGAAAAGTATTGTACTTCATGCCATGAAAGGGAATCAGAGAAATGGGGTTGAGATGAGCTAGGAATAATCCTAGAAGTGTTGTTCAACATCACAATAATGTAAGAAAAAAAGGGTGTTGTTTAAAAAACACATGACTTCACGAAGAAAAAATGTTTTTCCAAAGAAGGAATAGCAATAAATTCTAAAAAACAGAAGTAGTATTTGAGCAACAAACAACAAAAAGTGTTGTTCCAAAGTTGGAATAGAAAACATGCAAAAAGTGTTGTTCCGAAGTGGTAACAACAAAAACGAAAAGTGTTGTTCCGAAGTGGGAACAACAAAATCAAAAAATGTTGTTCCAAAGTGGGAATAGCAAGAACCAAAAGTGTTGTTCTAAAGTGGGAACAACAAAACAAAAAGTGTTGTTCTAAAGTGGGAACAACAAAACAAAAAGTGTTGTTCCGAAGTTGGAACAGGGGAAACCAAAAATGTTGTTCCGAAGTGGGAACAACAAAAACAAAAGTGTTGTTCCAAAGTGGGAACAGCAAAAGCAGAAGTGTTGTGACGAAGTGGGAACAGAAAAAACCAAAAGTGTTGTTCCGAAGTTGGAACAACAAAAACAAAAGTGTTGTTCCGAAGTGGGAACAACAAAAAGAAAAAGTGTTGTTCCAAAGTGGGGGAAAAAAACCAAAAGTGTTGTTCCAAAGTGGGAACAACAAAAATCAAAAGTGTTGTTCCAAAGAGGGAACAACAAAAATAAAATGTGTTGTTCCGAAGTGGGAACAACAAAAACCAAAAGTGTTGTTCTGAAGTGGCAACAACAAAAACCAAAAGTGTTGTTCCGAAGTGGCAACAACAAAAACCAAAAGTGTTGTTCCAAAGTGGGAACAGAAAAACCAAAAGTTTTGTTCCGAAGTGGGAACAGGAAAAACCAAAAGTGTTGTTTCGAAGTGGGAACAACAAAAACCAAAAGTGTTGTTTCGAAGAGGGAATAGCAAAAACCGAAAGTGTTGTTCTGAAGTGGGAACAACAAGAACCAAAAGTGTTTTTTCGAAGAGGGAACAACAAAAACCAAAAGTGTTGTTCTGAAGAGGGAACAGCGAAAAACAAAAAACATGGAAAATCAAATCAACAATCATATTTACAGTTTTTACAAAAATAAATAGCTTTTTACAATAATGAAGCTACCGAAGGATTTCCTTCTGCAGCTAGAATTTGCATGGTGGATTCTTCGCGTATCTGTTGGTAAAATGATTCTCTTGTAAGTGGTTTTTGGTAGAGGCGCACCCAATGCCCATTTGCTTTGAAGGAAAAACCAGACCCATCAATGGTGGCCAATGTAAGAGTGTCATTGTCATGTACTTCCTTTATTTCACAGGGCCCTAACCATCTAGTCTTTAGTTTACCAGGGAAGTCTTGAAACCTAGAATCGTAAAGAAATGCCTAGTCGCCCTCATGAAATGTATTTTTCTTAATTAGTGAATCGTGCCACTTGGCTCTTTGTTGTTAAATGAGTACAACAAGTTGTAGAGCTAATAGCTGAATTTCATCTAATCCATTTATTTGTTGCAGTCTGTTAATCTGGGCTTCAGTTAAATCCAATCCCACTTCCTGGGCTATCCTTAGTGTCTGTATCTCAAATTCTATTAGGAAAATGGGTTCCTTAGCAAATACCACCTGATATGGAGAATATCCATTTGTGTTCCTCCAAGTCATGGCGATATGCCCACAAGGCCTTTGGCAGTCGAGTCACCCAGTCTCATCTGTGTGATGAGATTGTCTTCATTGGAATAGCTTCAATTACTTTGTTGGTACTCTCCATCTGCTCGTTCACTTGTGGGTGATACAAGGAGGTAATTCTGTGAATAATGTGATGATTCTTGAGTATAGCAACAATTTTGTGGCCTACAAATTGTGGCCCCCAATCAGTAATTACTTATCTGGGTAAGAAATATAGCACAAAAATTTTGCAAAGAAAATTAATCACTGTTTCCTTTATTGCTCTTGGTAATGCTACTGCCTCCACCCATTTAGTAATGTATTCTGTTGCACTGAATATATATGATTTATGATTGGACGATAGGTTGATCAGCCCGATGAAATCTAATGCCCATCGCTCAAAGGGTTCTATCACCATCTGTGGATGCAGAGGCATCTCATCAAGTTGGCCAGGGTAGCCCCTCCTTTGGCAATTATCACATGCCTGGACAAATTTCTTAGCATCCTTAAAAATCGTGGGCCAGTAGTAGCCCATTTGCAAAATTTTATGTCCAGTTCTATGGTCTACAAAATGTCCACCGCAAGGTCCATTGTGACATGCTTTTAAGATATCATAAATTTCATCTTCTGTGATACACTTGTGGATGTGCATATCAATCCCTGTGTGAAAAAGGTATCCTCCGATCTAGGAAAAACGAGTGTTGCGCTGCACTATTAATTTCATATCTTCGGGTGTTAGATTTTTGGGAAGTTTTCCCACTGCTAAATAATTCGCCACATCTACATACCATGGTATTTTTATAGCCACAACAAATAGGTGTTCATCCAGGAACTGGTCTTCTTCCAACATTGCATCGTCTGTTCTTGGCACTCGACAGAAAAAATTTGCCACAAGGTTTTCCCTCCCCGGTCGATCCTTTATAGTTATGTCAGATTCCTGCAAAAGTAGTAACCAATGTGTTACTCTTCCATTCGTGATGGGTTTATTAGCTAAATATTTGATATCAAAGTGATTAGTATACAAAACTACAGGCTATCCAGTTATATAGTGTTTGAATTTGTTAATAGCATAAATAATAGCTAAAAATTCTTTCTCTGTTATCGTATAATTCAACTCACCAGGAGTTAAGTTTTTGCTAATGAAATATATAGCGTAGGGTTTCTTGTTGTCTTCTTTTCCAAGAACTGCTCCAACGGCTAAATCTGACACGTCTGATAAAATCTAGAATGGTATATCCCAATTCAACCTCAATAATACTAGTGCTGTTGATAATAGCCGTTTCAACTCTGTAAAGGCAATGTCACATCCTATTAGGGCATATAATGGTGCAGCAATCTATGAGAATTTCTTTATAAATCTACGATAATATCCTGCAAATCCCAAAAAATTACGTACCTCTGTTTGAGTGCAGGTGTAGAAATTTCACCTGTAGAACAAACTAATATATGCAATGTCCTGAAGCATAATACTTGTTCTAGTTCTACAAAACATTAAGCGGAAGCATAATCGAATTCATGAGCAACATCAAGTAAAAACATGCATAACTGATCAAGAGAGATAATCACACATAACACAAGATATATCCAAGGGAAAGCACTAGCATAAAACCCCAACATTGTATTATCAATCAAGTGTAGATCCTCAACAACATACAAAAATAATCAGCTCAATAGTTGTCCTAGTCTCTCTATAATCAGAAGATCCTGATGGTCTTCAATCAGAAGATGAAAATCATGGACTACCTAGGCCTCAATATATAGGCCACAAGTCCTCCAATCTCCTATAACAGATCCTTCTCTATGAAAGGAATACTTACTAGAAATATCCAAGCATCTGATAATACAATGTCCCACATCTGATCTCAACTGGGTCTCTGACAGAACTAACATGCAATAGTTATCCATGAGTGAATCCTCAATTATCTAAAATAATAGTTGTCACATGCATGCAAGCATGAACAAAATATATTTTATTATCTTAACAACTTGTTAAAATAATCTAACTGGATTTGACTAGTTAGAACTAAGTCAACTGATTCTCTCATTATATAGCTCATACTTATTCCCTCAATCAGTGGAGGAAATTAAGGACATATTCCCCAATCAGTGGAGAAATAATTGCATGTTCTCACAAAGACTTCAAGTTTGCTTTTCCTTAACTAATTAACTCATGGAGAATTAATTAATTAATATTCCAAACTGCTGGTAAGACCAAAATTAATTTTACTTCTTATAGATAGACTAGGGACTGCTATAAATAGGAAGGGACCTAGAAATGCTATTTTTAGAACTTTCTATTTTTAGTAGTTTCACCTCTCACCCAATGTGGCCAATGACCTCACTGGCCAAACTGCTATTTTTAGGCATGATATTTTTAGTAGGTCTATTTTCAGCGCATTCTAAATTTAGCATTTCTTGTTGCACACTTTTCAACAGCAGGGAGTAGCTGATAAGAGGATTACCTGTATTTTTGCTGGATCTACCTGAAACAATGTAAACTTTGAAACGGGAACTCATATTATTACCCGTTTTCTAGAGATAGCAAAAAAGTGACCCGATTTTGAAAATGGGTGATGCAGAACACACATGCGTTTTTTAGAGCATAGTTTTTGGCACTATAATTTTTTTTATGTACATTGCATTTTAGAATGGTAGTGTTTTTTATGCTTATTTAGAAATGTGGTAATTCTACACCAGGCCCTTTTTTTAAAAGGCTTTTTTTTTTCTAATGTATGAAATGCAAATAATTATTTTGTAAATTGAATAATTTTTGAAGTGGTCTTTTTCTTCATATTTTCTTGTTTTTATTTTAATTTTATTTTTTGTAGTGAGGTTTTTATTGTTTTGCATATTTAAAGAAGAATGTTGATATTTTGAATTTTCGATATTCTACATATTTATACATCGTTAATTAATTTTTCAATCCACAAGAAATTATTATTTCTAAAAAACAATATTTTTTAACAATGGACATAAAAATAATCATTTTTAACATAAATATAACTAAAAAACTACATGTTTTGATAATTTTTTGCGACAATTGACATGCGAAAATCACAATTTTTATACGAAAATTTTAACTAAAAATAGTTAAATAATAGTCTTTTAATGAATTTCATGTCAAAATAATAATAATAATCATTTTTTTTTCAAAAAATAATGATTAACTTAAAAAATAATGCGAAAATCACATATTACAAATATTGAACGCATAACAACCTTAATTGAGTGTATATTCTTCTCATAAAATGTCAAAGCCAAAACATTGCAAGTATAACTACTTAATAGTTACAAAAATGATCTTGATTTCCAAGCATAACTTAAATTTAATCAACAATGTCACGTAATACAAACTCTTCGTCCTCTAGAATTTCACCATTGTCTTCTTCCACATTATTTTTTGCTTCCTTTTGCTCATTTTCGTATTCTAATGGATTTTTGATGTCTGTGAATCTCCTAATGTATGTCTTTCCAAACATCCCATGTAATGGTGGTTGGGGTTCCATTGCTTTTTTGCCACACGTGATTCACTAAAGTCCATTTTCTTCAACCCTATTTCTTGCATTGCATCTAGAAGAAATTGAAGAGCATTAATTATTTGTTGAATGAAATTGCACTATAATGAATCATTTTCAATTGCAATGCAATTTCTTCCTTTTTCAAGACAGCATGCTAGTGTTGTACCTAATTTTCAAGCACAAAAGAAATAATGAAGTAAATTAGTACAATGACATATTAATTAAAAAATAACATATTGAAATTCAATTCCATATAATAAAACTTACCTGAGCCAGAAAATAAATCCATAACTCAATCTCCTTCATTTGAACATATGTCTATAAGATAGGTAATCAATAATTGTGGTTTTTGATAAATGTTAACTATCTCTCCTTTTGATTCTTTGTCTTCATATGTTAGTTTTCTCACAACAGCATCATAAGTCAGTGTTTGGCTATGACTCTTTCCGTCTACCCAATTAAAAATCGTAGACATATAGCTATCATCTTTTGCCCAACTATCAATATGAATGAACTCACAATCATTTATAAATAGTTGATCTTCACGATTAAGAAGATTTGACTTTTTCCTGTAACATGAAATAGTAAAAGTTAAATCAACTTGTACATAAATGAATTTTTCAACATTAATCAAATATATATTTTAAACGTCTTACCATGTAAGCTGCACCCTTGAATTTGTTCTCCCCTTGAAGCTTGACAATATCATTGCCAATTGTGTGTCTGAATGAAATGTCACAAATCTCCATAATGGTGATGACGTGACTTCTACAAATCTCACAACCACTTTACTAAGAGCTTAATAAGTATAAGGGTCACTATCATAGTCAATGTTTGGGATATTGAAACCATGGGGAATATCTGCAATAACTAGGGCATAATCCCTTTTAGGTATGAGTTTAGCATTGTCTTCACAGTCGCCCTGTATTACTTGATATTGAATAGTGTCTAGCCCATTCCAAATGAAATGAGTAAGAGTTGGATCAAGTTCAACATTCTTAATACGTTTCTTCCTTAGTCTTTCGATCTTTATTTTTTCAATAAAGGTTCTGAAGCTACTTAGCACTCCATTATCATCCTTCTTCACCTTTTATAAAATAAACAAATATATGTGTAAGTTATAAATTAAAAATAGTACATAGATGAATAAAACATGAATGTGTAAATCAAGATACCTTTTTAAATGCAAGATAAAAAGCTTTTAATGTTGATGCAGAGGAGGTTTGGTAATATCAAGTCCTAAGAATTTGGTAAAGAGAAATTGAGTTGAGAGCTCTGGCGATTCGACTACTACCTCTAGGTCTAGGGTTCAATGCCTCTGTCCTGCCAAACCAGAGACAGCTCTGGCAGCACAGAAAGACAGAATAGCAGATCTTCTCAGCAGAGGTCGCGGACTGACCCGACAAATGGTAAGTTGGGGGTCCACAGGGACCCCATCCTTCAAACAAATAGTCATGCACAAGAAGAAAGCGCAGGAAGGACTAAAAATCTCGGGATATGGTGAACGCAAGGACTCCAGCAGCACCAGCACAGAAAATAAACAGAAAATGCCAGCGGAAACCAGAGGCAACTCCAAAAGGAAAGACAAAGTAACTAATGAAAAGGAAGATGGGAACAACAATGTAGATGCAGACCAAAGGATCACAGGATTAATAAATGCCCAAACAGAAGAAGAAGAAGAGCAAGATGCAGAGAAACAGAGGCGAGAAGAGAGGGACAAAGAGACATCCTCCACTCCCAGCACCAACAAATCTACGTAAGGAGCTTACAAACCAAAGAAAAAAGAAACCCTCAGAGTAGTCTGCATAGATCCGGAGATTCAAGCCCATCGTGAGCATATGTCAGAACATGCAGTCATATGCAAGTTCATGGGACTGTGGCCAACGGAGCGCACCCTCTGTCAATGGATCAAGCAACACGGGAAACCCAAAGGTGATGTCAAACTACACCTAGGAGAAAAATATTTCTTTACTGTTGTCTTTACAAACTTAGAGGATAAGGATAGGGTTTTTGATGGAGGTCCCTATTTTTTTGCTTCTGTGGGTCTCTACATGAGACCGTGGAAAACAAAATTTGTCCCAGAAAAAGAAACCTTCACACAAGTTCCAGTATGGATCCGACTATTCTCCCTTCCCATAGACTATTGGGGCTTAGCAACCCTCAAACAAATTGGAGACAGGTTGGGAACCTTTATTAAAGCTTCAGAAGCAACTATTTAGCGACGATACACCTCATGTGCTAGAATTTGTGTGGAGTTGGACGTCTCAGGAGACCTTCATGAAGGCATATGGTTGGAGTTTAGAGATGAAGACTACTTTCAAGCCATTGATTATGAACAAATCCCATTCCAATGCAGAAAGTGTCATGAACATGGCCACCTAGTAAGAGACTGTCCTCTAAACAGAACTGAAGAAGCTCTCAAATCCACGCCAGAAGCATAGAGCAAGGAAATCTTTACAAAACCAAAAGCAAGACAAAGAGCCAACAGAAGACGTTCAAACAGAATAGGGGCAGTACCAGGCAACACCATCAGCACTTTCAGTGTTCTGGAAATAGACACGGACACTGAAGAAACAAATGTGAAAGAGCAGAGAATTGAGAAGCAAAAGAACCAGCCAGACCATAACAGGAAGGAAAAGGAGGAAGATCCACTCAGTTCCAAGGCCCACAAGCACGAGCATGAAGGAACTCATGAAGAAGACACGGAAATGCTAACCAGTGATGGAGGAAGTGACGAGATGGAGCTCAATGAAGCCTTAGAGAAGGTAGGGGTAAATCTTCCAGTCATAGAGGAAAACTGGAAAGCTCAAGGACTAGAAAACGTCCCAGAAGAGGAATTAAGGAAGATCAGTGAACTATTCATAGCAAGACAGAAGGCAGAACTAGAAAATAAAAATAGAAGATTAGGCATTGCAACAGGCACAGGAAACCATTCCAAAAGTATCTCCCTCAATCCAACTGGCCTCAAGCAAAAAAAAGAAAAGGGGATGAAGAACAAACGGTGAGGTGCTACATGATCTAGGGATCCTAATGCTAAACTCAGGCACAATGAAGGCACTCAATGCCTTCCCATCCTACCATTAATAATCCTTGTTATAAATGAAAATAGTCTCATGGAATGCAAGAGGGCTCAACAGCTTAGCAAAGCAAAGACTTCTCCAAAGGAAGTTCCAAAGAGAAAATCTGGACATTATGTTCATACAAGAAACCAAATGTACCGCTACTCACATGGCAAACATCAGCAAAAAATTAGGCAAACCTATTGACTTCATAGAAGTAGCCAGTCAAAGATGGGAGGGAGGCATTACCACTCTCTTTGCAGAATTCATTGAAAATGCAAAACTACTAGACATCCTTCCCAAAAATAGCTCCTTCACCTGGAACAATAGACGAGGAGGAGAGAAACTTATAGCTTCTCGATTGGATAAATTTCTCATCTCAGAAAGCATCATTCTAGAAGGTATCACAGTGGACTCTGACATCCTTCCCAGTGGAGGATCGGATCACTGGCCTATCTCACTAGAAGTTGCCTTCCTAGGCACTCCTAGAAACAAGCCTTTCCAATTTGAAAAGTTCTGGTTGCAACACCCAAACTTTGTTAAAATGCTGGAGAAGTGGTGGTGTGAACCATTGAACATAAAAGGAACCAGAATTTTCAAGCTCCAAAGAAAACTAAAACACATTAAAAGAAAAATCAAGCAATGGAATGCAACAGAATTCAGAAATATCTTTCAGGAAAAATCCATAATAGAGAGCAAGCTCGATCATATTCACAAAAGCTGGACCTCGGGGAATATCAGTGAATTCTCCAAAGATCAGGAAAAATATCTAATGGTTCAATGGCAACTCCGCTGTCAATAGGAAGAAACTCTCTGGAGACAAAAATCCAGAGTCCAGTGGCTCAAAGAAGGAGAGCAAAATACAAAGTTTTTCCACAGGTCCACATTAGACTACAGAAGTGAAAATAAAATCCTCTGACTCAAAAATGAAGCAAGAGAAACTTTGCAAAATCATAAGGACATTTCTTCTCTACTCACCAGACATTTCAAACACATTGCTCAGGAGACGCAGGTTGAAAGAACAGAGGCAATAGAGACTCTAGCTCAGGCCATTCCCAGCATCATAACTACTGAGAAAAATCTAGCTCTTTTGAGAGAAGTCTCAATGGAGGAAGTGGAGGAGGCCGTAAAAAGCATGCCAAATGACAAGGCTCCAGGACCTGATGGTTGCACCATAAACTTTTACAAAGCATGCTGGCCCACCATCAAAACAGAGGTATGGGAAGCTGTTGAAGATTCAAGGCGCTCCTGCACCATTCTCAAATCACTAAACTGCACCTTCCTGGCTCTAGTCCCAAAGGAAGAGGATGCCAACTCTCCTGAGAAATTCAGACCTATAGATCTTTGTAATGTGATCTACAAGATCATCTCCAAGGTTATAGCCAACAGAGTGAAGTCTATTCTTCCCAATCTAATTTTGGAAGAACAGTCTGGATATGTGGAGGGCAGACAAATCCTGGACAACATCCTCTTAGCTCAAGAGATGGTGCACACTCTCCAGACCAGGAAGATAGCAGGTATGTTAATGCAATTGGATCTCTCCAAAGCATTTGATAAAGTCAACTGGCAATATCTGGAAGTTGTTCTTACAGCCTTTGGCTTTGATTATCAATGGATTAAATGGATTCTTACTTTAATTAAATCCTCCAATTTCTCCATCTTGGTCAATGGCTCCCCCTCGAAACCATTCTCCCCCTCCCGAGGCATTAGGCAGGGAGACCCTCTCTCCCCTTTCCTTTTTGTGATCCTCATGGAAGGTCTAAGTCAACTCATCCATAAAGCAAAAGCAGAAGGCACTATCCAAGGGCTTCATCCCCTGCAATCTATCCCTGCAACCACGCACCAGCAGTTCGTGGACGACACCATGTTGCACGGCACCCCTACGGTGAAAGAAGCCATGGCTTTCAAAAATATCCTAAGCCTCTTCAGCAAAGCGTCAGGTATGGAAATTAACCACGCTAAATCTACCATTTTTTCTTTAATACTCATCTTGCAATCCAGAAACATCTTTCAAATATTCTTGGATTTAGACAGGGCAATTTACCCTCTAAGTATATGGGCGCCCCTCTAACTTCCAAACCTTGGCAAAAACATCACTCGAAAAAAATTCTAGTAAAATTGGAGAACAAATGTAGACACTAGACTCACAGAGCCCTCAACTTTGTGGGCAGATTAGTCCTAACTAAGGCAATCCTTCAAGCCATCCCACAGTACATGCTTTCCATCCTGCCAGCCCCTCAAGGCATCCTTCACAAGATAAGAACCATCCAAAGATCGTTCATATGGAAAGGCAATTCGGAAAAAAACAAATGGGCTTTGGTGGCCTAGAACAAACTCTGCAAATCAAAAGCAGCAAGGGGCCTAAATCTAATAGACCCCCACACCATCAACATGACTTGTGGAGCTAAGCTGTGGTGGTGCTGGTTAAAAGAACCCACTCTACCTTGGGCAAGGCACTGGAAGGAGAAATACACTCCAGATTGCAGTGAACATGACCTAATTAGGTTGCAGGATGTGCCAGAAGGGTCTCACATTTGGAATTTAGCTAGGCGGAACCGCAACATAATTCAAGACCATAGCTTCTGGGAAATCCGCAACGGGGAAACAGCGTTCTTTTGGGAGGACGCTTGGCAGCAATTACCTAGCCTTGTTACTCCAGAACTGGAGAATTTCAAAAGGGAATGTCAGAGCAGGGGCAATTACAAGGTCCATCAGTACTGGAGCCATGGCAACAGCGAACAGGATTGGAGAGAATGGTCACCCCTTAACACTGGCACCTCAATCGCAGGAAATGACAACATACGGAACTTGCTAAGCACTCTAAACAAAAGAAAGATAAGAACATCCACAGAAAGGGACAAGCTAAGATGGGGAATGAAAGGAAGCAGTAATTTCACCCTCAAAGAAGCAAGGGAGCAGCTGGAGCATTATGAACATGGGGAGGTCATGCCCTGGAGTATCAAGGTTTGGGATGCCCTTTTCTAGACTAAAATTAAGACCTTTCTTTGGCTCCTCATGCAAGGAAAAACCCTTACCTGGGGAAACTTACGCAAAAAAGGATTCTCTGGTCCCTCTATTTGTCCCCTTTGTAGAATAGCAGAAGAAAACATAAATCATCTGTTCAATACATGCGAATGGGCAGAGTACTTATGGAAGTGGATAGAAACTAACATGCAACAAAACAACAGGGACAAAGACTCCATCCAAAATACCATTTTGCATTGGCCTAGCGACTACTCTAACAATCTCAGAATTAACAGCATTTGGAAAGTCCTACCAGGGTTCATAACCTGGACCATTTGGAAGGAAAGGAACATGTGAATTTTTCAGAATGATCATAGGAACTTAGAGTTTTCGCAACTCACCTTAACCGAAAATGTTCGCCAGCTGATCCTGGCAAAATGTAGCGCAGTTCCCGACAGCCAACTCTCAGCCAGAGACCAGCAAATTCTGAAAATCTTCAAATTGGATAATGGGCACAGCATATCAACCGCAAGCAGCCAGCAAAAACCTCGAACGGGACCATTTGGATGGCACAGGCCCCCTGTTGGCTTCCTAAAGTTAAACTTTGATGGCGCCTCAAGAGGTAATCCTGGACTAGCAGGTATAGGAGGAGTCATCAGAAACCACAAAGGGGAAATTCTATACATTTACAGTCAAGCACTGGGAGAAGGTACCAACAACGAGATGGAATTCGCTGCTCTGGAAAAAGGGTTAAGAATTCTCAGAAGAAACCGAACAGGCAATGCAGTAATCGAAGGTGACTCAGAAGTTGCCATCACAGCGGCCAGGAAACTCTACAGAGGCACACCGGCAAGCAGGGTAACGAAAGATTGGCATTTAGATCAGGTAACTGATAACATTGCCAAAATGCTCGAAGAAATGAAAGGTCTCACCTTTCAGGCGATCCGGCGCAAGGGTAACACGGTCGCTGACCACCTGGTGAACTTTGGGATTGAACACCCCAACGCAAGATGGGACAGCTGGTGGAAAGACATCGACTGCCCAGAGCTCCAGGAAAAGTGCATGCAGCTAGCCAGGCTGGATATGATGCTGGCATAGATGGGCGATCGAACGACGGAATAATTTAATGTATCCGGTGATTAGACATGCTTACTCAGCGAACAACATTAAATCAAGCAAGAGCCGAAGGACGAATGACACAAGGCATATCTGTCAGACGCAGGTGATTAAGAGATACGCACCCCCCATGATCCGTTTTGAAATCAGCTACCGTAAGAAGGGCAGGACACAACACACTTGGCAGGCTCAGGACAAAGAAGGTGACGGTGATCGTAAAGGCTGACAATCATTTCAAGATCTAACCATCCTCCCATCGCGCAGCAATTATACCGATCGGACAGGCAAGTGGCACAGACATCAACAGCCACTAACTGATCACCTCCTGGCCATTTGTTATTTAACAACCATCACGGCCTCAAAGAAAAGCATTGTTTTAGTGTGTAGTAAGTATGAGCCTGCTCCCTCTGCAAACTTAGTGCAGGATCTCTCCGTGGCTACAGGCAACGCAATGAAGGGGGAAGGCTGTCGAAACCAATCGGCAATTAAAGACCTCCAGCAAGGAAAGACAATGTATGAAACCAGGACTTCCCAGCGAAACAAGCGCAAAATAAGCGAACTAGAGACCAGTGTTAAGGAAGAGGAAACCCAGGTTTTGGACCAGCAATTGGGGAAGGAAGTGGACTGGCTCCTAGACCCAGGAACTACCCATATGCGAGCCACCCAGTTCGTTCAGACCCAAGCTGAAGCTTGGCATATGAAGACCCTCCTCGCTAAAGTTCTGGACGCCCAAGAGGAGCAGGCAAAGCAGTTGCGCAATCTCAAGAAACACATTGAGGCAATGGAGCACGACCACATGGCAGTGGTGGAAAGCATCGAATTTAAGCTTTCCTCGCTGGATCAACAGGCGGACTACATAAGCAAAAAGTTCACGGTGTTAATCAAGCTCCTACGCAATGTCATAGGCAACGACGGCAATCCTGCTGAGACTCAGCGGGGGGACTCTTCTAGCACCCAGCCGGGCAACCCTCCCAAGCCAGGACTAGCCAACTGTTGACTGCGGAGGACTCATTCCTCTTTTTGTTGTTCGCTACCTTCGCCTCCTCTTTTGTAATCCTTGCTATGTCTTCTGTTCTTGAAGCCAGTATCGTTTGGAATGTTTTAATTTTCTGCCACCCTGCGAGGTGTGCCTATGTTTTTCTTTCTAAGTAGCCAAGCCTGCTGTCTAGCGGCCATTAATATGTTAAAGCAGAAGTTTTGTACTATATTTTTACTCTATTAATACAAAAGCTGATTTACACAAAAAAAAAAAAAAAATTGTTGATGCAGAACTTGAATCTAGATAGTTGCGTACAACATCATCCCAACTATCTTCATTGAACAATTTAACCATTTGTTCTTGAATTTTCATATAAACTTTGTGACTGCATAGATAAAGTAACAAAAATTTAATATAATGATATGTATAACAAATACTACCAAGAACAACATGTTTTATTTAAAAGAAAATTATAATCTAGAAATAAATAAAAATAATTCAACAAACTTAATTTTGAAATTCCTCAGACATTTCCTCCAATGATAATTCCCCTGACCTCCCACGGGATAATATTGTTTTGACAATTTTTCATCTTTCACTCCTTGCATTGCTCTCCAAGCTGTGATAGTCATATCTTCTGGAACCTGTTTCATTTCAGGAGCTGATTTACTGCTGCTACATATCAATGGCTTAGTCTTTTGACCTTTTGTTTTTTAATTCCAATGTTTTCCCACATGCTAAAAATCTCATCAATCAACTTCCAAACATCTCCAATTCTAAATTCCAATTGGAAAATGTTATCAACACCTCTGAATAAATCACTAATTTTGTTGTCTTTTCCACCTTTTGAATTGGTTTTCTCTTCAATTTGATAGCATATTTCCATACAACATTCCTTTCGGAAATCTGCAGTAACATTTATCCTATCCCCACCACATTTTTCTTGAAATTCACTATGAATAAATCTAACCCTTTGGATGAAAGTCATAGAAATTCTATATTCATTATCTGAATTATGATCCCATGCCGCTAACTTTGCTTCTATATCCGATAAACCAACGTAAATGATACATTTCATTGTTTCAAAACATGGGTTATTGGGATATTCCTCCATCATTTGTCTTTGAGCTTTTACAGAATGATTCCCCCCAAGCACATAATAATTGTATTCAAAACATTTTGACTTATCAAATGCTTCTTTGTTGGGAACTTGAACTGGATCAACAAGAAGCACATAATTAACCACATGAGCATATGGATTATACCTCATCAATGTCTTCAAGTTGTGAACATGCAGATGGTGTGGTTTTCTGACTTGATATTGACATTGTCCTTCACTTTCCTCATAGGTTTGTCTGACATTAAGCTGAAATGTACGACCACCACCAATTAAGTTTTTCTTTGTCAAATTCTGTCGAATGGCATTTTGTTTTGTTTTGATAATGCCATCCTCTAAATCAATTCATGGTGTAATGATTTCTCTGCTTTCTTTTGAAGTTTCACTAGGTTCTTGACTGCCAGTAATGACCACTTGAAAATATTCAACTTTACTTTTTTTCGTCATAACATTCTCAACAGATTTATTTTTTAGCATTGTTACTTTTGGTCTTTTACGGCTCTTCTCAGTTCCAATTTCATCTTCAGTAATAGCAACATATGCTTCACTGTCAGTTTCAACTTCATTGTCATCAAAAGTAACTTGTTTACCCTTGCTAGATTTGTCCACTAGAGGCCTTTTTTTCTGATCCTTTAGATGTAGTTTTGTAGCATCATCAATTACTACATTTTGCCTATTTTCCATATCTTCTTCTGACATTGAGTAAAAACTGCTAACAACTTTCATGATATCATGCTCTATGAAATGAATGCCTCCCAACCTAATTGAACAAATTTCAACAAAATTCTGCCAAATAAAATATCATATGTCAATAAAAACAAAATTAAAAAAATATAGCGAGACACTTTCAAGAAAACAAAATACAAATATAAATGGCAATACTTATGATGTTTTTTTTCATCTCATTTACGATTTGTTTACACAACTTTGTAGATACCTCTCTCGTGTCATACAATGAATATGTTAGTTGATATTTAATCATTTCGTATGACTTGGGAGCTTTTGTAAGTATGTAAACAACTTCAGTGTCTGGTACTGAACACATATCTATGACTCTTCCCATCAGCTCAAAAATTCCATTTTCATTCGGTATATCAATATATAGATATATGTTCACACTTTGACTTTCTTTTTCTTTCACATACCATATTCTTGATGGGAATTTCACCTCTTTTGAATTCTTCCAGTCTAAAATCATCTTCTTATCATTTGAGGCACTTGAAAGATTTGTAGCCATGAGATCAGGTGGAGTTCGTTCACCAATGTTTTATGAAGATGCACCTTTAAGTGTCTTTGGTCCAGACATATTCACAGAAATCTTCTTTGATGCTATTTTCCTGAAAAATAGAAACACAAATTAGTAAACAACGAAAATATATTAACTTAAATCCACAACGAAAATATATCCTAAATTTTTAATTTGTATAATCAGATAATTGAAATTAAAAAAATATTGACACTAAGAAATGGCAGAAGCCCACTGACACCACCCTATCCATCCACGGAGTGGCGGGCGATTTCCCCAGCACTTACACCGCACACCCCCTACCCCTCTTCCTCCTCAACCGACCCACATCACCCCACTCCGCAATTGGATGGCCATCCAA
>APFE030615360.1:0-16354 GCA_000404065.3 Pinus taeda | reverse complement strand
AATTTCTACCATTAGATCATCCGCCTAATGAACAGCCCAGATTGACTAGAAATTACTAGACTTTACAAGGCAATTTTACATCTATTTTTAGCTTCAGGGGCACTGCCCCCACAACCCCCCACGTGGAGGGGTGTACAATCTTCCTAGGGTATACATCCAACTGAAACCTTTGAATATAGAAGATAATCATGCTCCACACCCAACATAAAAAATGTTACCAGCTAATCATGATTTACATAATACCTCCTAGCGAACCGAGAGCTACGGGTAGGCAATCCCCCCAAATGTTGTGTTCGGTGTGTCACATTTACAAGGCGACAGAGTTGGCTTCCTATGGATAAAGGATTGTAACCTAGTGGGGTCTCCCTTTATATACTCGATGGTATGGGGAGCACAAGTCCATACTAGCGTTGTCTAGTGCCGAAGCGAATGACAACTGCTAGGTTTTAAGATGTCGGAACACGTCTCTAGCCTAGACCTTCTAAGATGTGATCATTAGATTTCAAATGCGCCTTAGATTAATTGAGTGCATTTTAGAGTTTATCTTGAAATTATGTCTCGGTTTTCAGGCCTTATCGATGTGACTCAAAAAACACCTATATGCAGCTAAATGAGATAAGACCCTTCCAATTTGATGAATTGTCTACACTAATGAGAATAAAAAACACACTCAAATGCCACAAAACAAGAAATTGAAAGAAAAATGACTTTTTTTCACTATTTTTCTTTTGAAAACAAAATGACGAAACTCTTTCCAATTCCTAACTTTCAAATCAAATGTAATTCAAGTAGCCCTTTCACTAGTAAAGAGAATTCATTTCTTTTCCAATGCAAGTGACGATGAACCTCTAGGCTTCAATGATGCTAACTAATGTAACATATTGATTCAGCAAACTAGAATTACGTATTTTTCAATGAAATGACGAAATGAATATTTCACAAACACTTCAATGAATTATTTCCAATACAATCAATCACAAGAAAACACAAAGTGCAAAAGAGAATTCCTTTCAAACTAATGAAGCAAATACTAAACCAAAAACAAGATGGGAAATGTGATCTATGCCCGAAAAGAGACGCTCAAACACCAAAAGAAACTTTTCAAACTTGTTAAATGGAAATCAAAGAAACTAAAGGACTAATTAAATGAAATGCAAGGAGAAAATTTGACTATCGAATTGACTTGTTGAGCACATAAACAAGTGAATGGGTGACAATCTAGATTCCCTAGGGTTATACACCATCCAAGAACTCAAGAAACCAAGTGAAGAAAATGCAAATCAACCAATTAGACAAACCAAGCTAAAAGAGCTTTCCAACCAAGGAGAACACAGTCAAAACAAGTTGAGAGACAAAAATCAAAAGGGCAAGACACACTAGCTATGATCTAGGGTAAACCTTGATCTTCACCTACAAGAATCGACGCAGCTGCCTAACTGACAACACGCGCCAAAAGGGGGTCGGCGCGACTTTTTTTTAGAAACTCCCCACTGTAAATTTCAGTCTCAGAGAAGTAAACCAGGCAAAGCAAAGAACACTAAATGGAAATGGTGATAGTAGAAAAGTTCACACAAAACCATAAAATGACAATCAATCAAACAGAAGGATTGGCTCTCCAGTGGAGTCGCCAATTTGTGGTGCAGGTAAATTCTCAGTGTGGACACAAACAATTCCTCTAGCCTGAGAGAGCAGGTCTAGCCACAAACAAACAATCTATGGAAAATCTCCTTAAGCTAGAATCAATTAAGAGGGCCTACCTCTTAGAATGTTATTCCACTTGGTGATGATCCTGCTTTCTCACTCCAGCTATCTTTTGTTTCCTTCCTAAGAATACCTAAAACAAGCAAACAACCACAACAACAAACGTGATAGCATACAATATTGTATTTAGCCTACTTAATAGGTCAGGGAACATTAATCCATAAATATGTAGAATGACACTTCATGTAGTAAATCAATAAATAGTTGCATTTATATAAATCAAAAATAGATTACAACCAGTGCTTTGACATTGTTGGTCTCCTCTGATGTATCCAGGTTCCCACACTTCTGCTAGCACTTCATGGATATCCCCAACAATGGAAGTTTTAAGGCCTCTTTCCCTCTAGTCTCAAACCAAACCAAAATCTCACTATTCTGCCTCAAGCATACACTAGAAAGCTACAAGCTATAGATGACTTGTTGATTATTCAAACTTCATCCAAAACTCCAACTAGCTTTTGCTTGGGATAAAGAGAGGTTTATATAGCTTGGATGGATGGGAGATGGTTCCTCTCATCATGGGAGAAGGTCTTATCTCTTCAGGTTGTTCCATCCTAATAGGGGAAAGGAGCCCAAACTGACTTCCTCAGCTCTATCCGGCCCAACCATCTACCAAACTTTCGTTACAAAGCTTCTAGACATGGAAGCTTCAACTCCTTATTTAAAAAACATTCCAAAAGAGGATCGATATGATTAGAAAAGGGCTTAGTCACTCTGTACAATGTGAGGGCTAGTTGTAATATCTGAAAATCGGTGCGAGGAGGAAACTGGTCAGTAGCACTGGTCTTGTAAACTGGGATAAAAGGAAGATTTTTAGGAAATGATGCAAAGGGGAATTATTCTGCTCATGAAGAGGGACATACTGGGAGTTTCTTCATGATGGGAAAGCATGTTGGGTACACTGTAGAGGTCCTCCAATATCATAGACGGGGATTACAAGGATAGTGACAAAATGTTGTGCAACACCAGTCAAAGAAAGGACCCGAAAAAGATCAACCCAAATCGAGTGTCATGAATCATTCACAATCCCTATTCGAAATGGAAGCAAAGGTAAATATTAAGCAATACCAACTTCAGATCAATTATATAAAGCTAAATCATGGTTTTATTTGCACAATTGAAAATTATCTAAATCTAATATTTAGTGTATATCATATTGAGGATGAACATAAGATTTCATTTGACAACTAAAAATGGAGAGCCATGCCTTGATTTGGTGGGAAAAGCACACTGAGACCTTAAGGTTGGAGGGAGATCCTCTAGTGGCTAAGTTGGAGGACTTTAAAACCCTCATTAAGTCACAGTTTGACCCTATTGGGTATGTAGAGTACCAGTGGATATGGTGGCACTACTTTAGGAAAATGTTGCGGAAAAGCATACAAGAGTACACCAAAAAGTTTAGAAAGATGGCCATAATGTTGGGTATCTCCCTAAAGAACCGAGATGTACTCCTCAAGTATGTGTTGGGTCTACACAACCATCTACAGAAGCAAGTGATGTTATTAAATCCTAGATTGATGGACGAGGCTTTTGTATAGGGACAATATCTAGAGAACATAGGCCTGAAGAAAGGGTGAACATGTTTATCAAAGAATAAGGAGAAACATGACACTTCTAAGGATGGGAAGAAGAATTGGAAAGGGGAAAGGTAAAAATATAGTAGATAAGTGTTGGAACCAATAACCACTACAAACATCCCCAAAACCACTACACCTCATATAACATTGATGGCCATACAAGGAGAAGTGCTAGAAGTTACATCCAAAGCTTAGCCCAAAGAAAAAAAGGACAATAAGAAGAAGAATCTCATGGCCACTGATTTGAGAAACCAGGTTGAAAGAAACTTAGATGTGGATGACAAGATTGTTTGTACACCAGTGCAAAATGAGGCGAATCTCAGTAGCCTTTAGCAATAGGAAGAGAAAGAAATGACCAAACTCTTGCATATAAAGATACAGGTCAAGAAGACAAAGATTAATGTTCTATTTGAATCAGGATCACATGTGAATCTCATTACAACAGAGATAATCAAAAAAATGGGATTGGAATTTCGTGATCTTCCAAGCCCATATCCATTAGGATGGGTAAATAAGGATGTACATTTGAAGGTAACAAAACAATGCAAAATTAGATTTTCCATATGTAGTGATTTTATTGATGAAGTAGGACTACATGTAGTTCCCCTTGATGTATGTGGAGTCCTATTTGGAAGTACCTACATGTACATGTGATATGCAATATTCATGTGGAAAACCAACCAATAGAAGCTCATCAAGGATGGCAAATTGTTCACCATCAATGCAGATAAACACAAGTTAAAAATTTCGCTTGTAAGTGCCAACCAAGCCAAGAAATTGATCAGTTCTAGCAAGAAGTATGTTTTACCATTTTAAGATAAAATTAGATGATATAAGAGTTTGTAAGAGGCAAGGCATCATGTTGGGATAGGGTCCCCTGGGGTCAATTTTGTAATAGTTTTGTTACTTTTGTAAAGTCTCCGCATTTTGAGGAGTGAAGCACGAAGATAGTTAGGAGTCAAAGGGACTTTAGGAAGGTCAAAGCCTCTTAGTATGATAGAAGTTAATATGTTTTTGTGGCCCACCCATGGTTCACGAACCATGGTATTGTAAAGAAAGATGCTATAAAAAGGAGTCACATCCTCCTCATAGGAGGAAATCAATCATTGAAGATCGTTGTATGGGCAAGTGATCTACGTCAGAAGAGTTTGTTTTCTATACTTAGGGGAAGGGGAAGGCTCCTGCAGCTATCTGCGCAGACCCATGCAGCTGTGTGCATAGGGAAGAAAGAGTTTGTAAGAGAAGATCTGAGCTAATAAAGACTATTTTGGAGCAATATATGTCGATCTGTGTGTTTATGCTTACTTTTGCATTTACTGTGAATTCATTTTTTATTGCAATTATCATAAGAAACACTTAATATATTTGCAGAGTGTTAGATCTATTAGTTTACTTGATTTTATGAATGTTCAAATAATCGGCACAAAGTTTAAATATGTTTTCCGTAAGTTACTGTAATTTCAGCATTTTAAGGGTTAGGGTTCACGAAGGTCAGAATAAAGCCCTAGGAATCATAGAAACACATCACACAGACCTCTGAATGTAGAAAATTGGTTCTTTCATCTCCCAATACTGCATCAGGTGAGACTACAGCCTGCGCTACGTGGTTTGTTTCCGAAAGGGTCGGTAGTGAAGGGTTTTGTTGGTTACCGCAACTAACTCTGAATTTGGGTCCAAACCCCCTCAAGCCAACAAATCATTCTGTTGTTGGGACCAAAATATGTCTGAGGAATGTGTGATGTCGAATAAATGGTTCCCAACTAAGAAGGAAATTGAGAAGTGGATAGATCATAAGTTGCACGAATTTGCAGCCCAGGAAAACAGGAATCCATGCATGTTGAAGTAAGAGTGGTTGAATAGATACCTATATATAGACGAACATGAAATTTTCTTTTGCTCCTTTCCATGCGAATTACACTAGTGGCTATCTAAATTGGTGGATAATCAAGGTATGTGGGTGTTGGATAACCCTATTGTGTGGACTCCAAAATTAGTAAGGTGCCTAGAAGCTTCAGAGAACAAGAGTGTGAGGGCTATCAATTACTGTATCGATAGCATTTTGGGTAGTTTCATCACTAAGTTCACGATTGATACATTTTTTATTTATAGTGAAGCTAAGCACTGATTTTTCAAAGGACCAAGAGGTAAGTGTCTGAAGTCCCTGAAAACTTGGATTAAAATTCTATTGTATGAGAAAAGGGTTATGCCATTGAATTAATGTTTAGAAGAGAATTGGCGGGTACTACGTGCAGTGGAAAGACATTCAGAAGAGATCTAGATTCGGGCATTGAGTACAATCCTCTGTTGGGAGCATCTGATAGTGATGAAGAAAGTAGTATTCTGAAAACACCTCTAGGTGCACTATAGACGGTAATTCATGGTATCGCGGGAATATCCCATCCATCCACTCCAACTCCACCATCACCCCCATCTCACAAACCTACACCTCCACCTCCAACTCCACCTCCACTATTCACTATGGCGAATGCTATGAAGATGCCTGTATTTAAGGGTTTAGGGACAGAAGACCTTGAGAAATTTTGGTTTGTAGTAGATGATGTGTGGCAGTTACAACATATTATAGATGTTGACCTGAAGAAAGCGCAGCTGCTCATAGCATTGCAGGATCGAGCATTGATCTGATATATTAAGTATTGTTCAACCCATCCCAATGTGACCCTAAAGGAAACGAAGGAAGCGCCAAATAATGAATTCAAGAAGCCTAAGTTGCAAGCTCAATCGATAACAGAGGTCAAAGAGATTCAACAGAAGGTGAATGAGTCCACATGGGACTTTGATCAAACATTGCAATGTCTGCTCCAGCATGCTAATATGAAGATCACGGATGACCAACACAAGGACTAGTATATTTCTTCGCTACTACCCCATTTGAGATTTCCACTATCACAACAGAAGATTGGAACATAATCTGAGGCACTGGAGATTGCCATGAAATTGGAATCCTCACTTATTCAAGATACGGATCTGGGAGTGTAGTAGAACTAGTCACAACTGGCTAGCCTGCATATGGAGTTGCAAAGCCTCAAGAAGGGAAAGGAAGTCTAGAATGAGGTCCACACGAAAGTATGGTGTATGAAAAGTAAGGGCCATGGTCACGACAAGGACCATTTCCTGGTGTATTAGAATTATCTTGTTGGGGGAGGTCCTGTCCCCTTGAAGCTAGAAAACATCATTGTGCCAAGTACAAGAGTCATACCATGGTGCGTTATTTTTCAGATTATAAGGAAACATATGATAGACAATTGTCATTTGCTACAGAAGTTTTTCTAGACTCCATAACAGTTGTTCTGCAATTTTTGTAAATCTGTGGGTCATGATGAGCGAAATTGCCTAAGTTATGAATTGGTGGTGGACAAAACACCAATGTATAGAGTACAAATGGAGGCTTGTCCTCAGGTTCAAGGTGCAACTGCAGTGCGTGGAGGGTTTCAGGGATGAGGATGAGGACGAGGAGATGGAAGAGGTCATGGCCAAATCATTTGCTATAATTGTGGAGAACCAGGTCACTTTACACAGGATTGTCAAAATCCAATGCACCCCTCATGTCAATATTGTCATAAGTTTGATCATGTCATATAATATTGCCCCATGCTCATCACGAAGATGCAAGAAAAGAAGACTCATACGCAGCAACCTACCCAAAACATCCATATGATGAGATCTAAACTGCATGAAGAGGGTCCTAGTGTTAATATTGTCACGCGAAGGGGCATAGCTACCAGGGAGGATAAATGGAATCAACTAGAGGAAAATGTATGGGTTCTCAAGGATGTTGATAAGGAGAATTGATTTGATGTAAATAAGGTAAAGGAAAATTTTATGGAATAAAAAAGGAGCTTCGCGGATGCAAGGGATTCTACATCAAGGACTCAAAATACATGCATGGGGAAGCTTGAAGACATCATTATTGTGCAGGAGGCAGACCCCTCATTATTAGCATCATTTTTACAAACCTACATGAAGCTCCTAAAGGATAAGAAGGCAGTAGAAGGACCGCAAAAATTGATAGATAACTGCACTGGCAAGAATAACCCACTATCAGAATAATGCGTAGAAGATAAGGTGGGAAAAAGTAAGAAAAGGATTGGTCGTGAAAGGTGGTTGACTGCATAGATAGGAGAATTCTAAATGGACCAAGTAATTCTTGATTTGGGGTCTGATGAAAATGTTCTGCCAAAGAAAACCTGGGAAAGAATGGGAAGACCAACACTGCAGTGGTCTCTGATCTATCTGAGGATGGTGAATCAGTAGAAGATTATTCCTATGGGGTGCTTACATGGAGTGATTGTGGATATTGAAGGGGCACGTTCCATAACCGATTTTGAAGTGATTGGAATAGTGGACGACAATAACCGATATCCATCATTGCTTGGAATTGATTTGGAATTTGATATGAATGCAATAATAAACCTTAAGAAGCGTAGTATGACATTCAAAAAGAAATAACAGAGACTTATTGTTCCATTGGACCCATTCGAGGGTGCACGATATACTGAACCAGTTCACGATTATGATGAGGAAGATGATATTGAGCAGATTTCTAAGCTGACTGCGAGAGATGAAGATTGGATCAATCCTACAGTGGATGGGCCAATTATGTGGGAAAAGGACAATTCCTGTACTTTAGATTCATATGAGGAGCTTGAACATTGGAGAAACAGGCTGCATGAGGTATCATCACTACGATGCAACAGGCTTACAAAAGCACTCTAACGTATATCTACTAAGGTACGCAACTTACCGCACTATGATGGTTTAGATGAAGTCAATTTATTTCTAGATAGATTTGAAAGGGATGTACCGAAGGAACATCGGTTCCAAGCACTAGACATTGTGCTACGAGCTATGCCTGCCAGATGATCAGGTACCCATAATAACAGCTACGCAGATTGTAAGGAATATCGGTGGTTGATGAAGTTTTGATTTGGGTATGCCAATACCCCCATTATGAAGAAATATACAGGGAAGGATGATCCACGCGAGCATCTAGCTCAATGGATGGAAGCATGGGGAGAAGAACCACAACTTAAATGGGTTCATATCTTCTACCACACTTTGGATATGATTCCAATGAACTAGTATCTAGAAACAGAGCTATGACATGGAACTATAGAATGGGATGTTCTGAAGGAAAGTTTTATGTTAACTTTTAGCTTTGAAGATGGATTTGAATGTATTGATGAAGCGTTATAGCATATCAAAGTTTCAATATTCAGAATGCCTGAAGAACTTGTTGCATGGGTACAACCAGATTAGAGTATACAACTGTGCCATGCACTTGAATGTTACAATGTAAGCACTGAGGAAGGTGAAGAATATGCTAGGAACATCAATATTCTTGACTCAGAAGGACAGTGCAAAGTCATTGGGCCTAAGGCAGAGGTTCTTGATACTTCATAACCCTTGAAGAATAAGAAGGTGAATATTGGATCAGAAGCACAACTGAAGTTTGCAAACATAGGCGACTATTGGGATGAAGATACAGTGGAAAAAGTCACAGAGCTACTGTGGGAGTATCAAGACTTGTTTTCCACCAAGTTCTCTGATTTGAAAGGGATAGTAGCGGATCTGGGCATCATGAAGATCACTCTAAAGCTAGATGTGAAGAAAGTGAAGCAGCACCCCTACCAGTTGAATCCTAAGTATAAAGAAAAATTACACGAAGAATTAAATAAGATGCTTGCAGCCAGGATTATTGAACTTGTCGAGGAATCAAATTGGGTTAGTCCCATGGTGGTCTAGGAGAAGAAGATGCAAGGTGAAATCTGGATATGCGTAGACTTAAGGAAGTTGAGTGATGCTTGTGTCCATGATCCATTTCCTATGCCATTCATAGACAGAGTACCGGAAAATGTTGGAGGTCAGGAAGCTTATTCATTTACTGATGAGTTCTCACGGTACCATCAGATCAAGATCACACCAGAGGATAGAAGTAAGACTACCTTTTCTACTGAATGGGGGTTGTTCCTAGTATACAGTTATGCCTTTAGGACTTAAGAACATGACTGCAATATTCTCTAGGGTGGTAGTCACAACCTTTAAGGAGTTTATTCACAAGTTTTTGGAGGTTTACTTCGATGATTAGACTATGTTTGGGTTAGTTAAGAGACATGTTGCCAGTCTTCACCTCATGTTTGACACTTGTCGAAGGTATCAGATATCCCTTAATTTGAAGAAATGCATATTCTGTGTACCATATGGGATAGTGTTGGGCCATGTAGTCTGTAAGCAGGGGTTGATGGTGGACCCTGCCAAAATTGCAGTGACTATTAATTTGGAGCCTCCAAAGAATTTCAAAAAAATACGTGCACGTTGGGCCACAAAGGGTATTATAGGAAATTTATCAAGGCATATGCGCAAATCACTACACCCCTAGAAAGATTGCTAAAAAGGATGTGATGTTTTTTTGGGATGATGATTGCCAGAAGATTTTGGATGTTTTGAAGGAAAAAATGGTCATTGTGCCCATTTTAGTGTTCCCTAACTGGAAGAAGGAGTTCTATGTCCATGTAGAAACATCCTGCATAGCATTAGGATTTGTGCTAACCCAACAACGTGAAGGTGATATTAACCATCTAATATCATTTGCGAGTCAAAATTTATTGAAGGTAGAGAAAAATTATTCCACCATAGAGTGTGAAGGATTAGCAATGGTGTTTGCCCTGTAGAAAATCCAGGCACTACTTGTTGGGTGCAAACTTTAAGATGTATAAAGATCATTCTGGTTTGAAGTAACTGGTCAAAAATCCTATGATGGGGGAGGGAATATGTCGATGGTTGTTTCTCTTTCAATAATATGACTTTGAGGTAATTGTAAATCCAGGGCAAGTGAATGTTGGACCAGATCACCTCTCGCGAATTGAGAATGGTGACAAACCTACAAATCTAGAGGAAGGATTGCCTGATGCGCAGCTCTTTGTTGTGTGTTTCGCAGATGACCATTTCATAGACAATCAATTTATTATCTACGAGTACAACTCCTGCAAGATATACGACATAGCAAAAGAAAGAAATGGTGGTCAGGGCCGCAGATTTCTTTGTCATTGCAAGACACTTGTATAAAATGAGTACCAATGAGATATTGCGTAGGTATGTCCCAAAGTATGAATGATAAAGTATCCTTGTTGAAGTGCATGGAGGGGCTGCGGGAAGAGATTATGTGGGAAGAGCCACTACACAAAAGATCCTACGTGCTAGACTCTGGTGGCCAACAGTACATAAGGATTCCAAGGCTTATTACAGGGCATGTAATGTCTGTCAGAGAATGGGGAGACCATCGAGAAGGGATGAATTTTGCTTGCACCTGGAATAGTCATTACAAGCGTTCAATAGATGGGCTATAGACTTCGTAGGGCCAATTTAGCCATTGGGAAAGAAGACAGGTTCCAGATATATCATTACATTGACTGCATATTTAACATGGTGGGCTGAGGTGCAACCTATAAAGGATTGTAGTGCAACAACAACTGCGAAGTTCATCTTCGAGTATATTTTTTAACGGTTTGGCTGCTCGAAGGCCTTGATGATAGATATAGGTTCACACTCCTTAAATGAAACAATTGTTTCTTTTCTTGAAGAGTTCTAAATGTATCACCAAAAGAGTACGTTGTATCATCCTCAAGCGAACAACACAGTGGAAGCATTTAAGAAATTATGGAGAATTCCTTAACAAATATTTCAATGCGAAGCGAAATGACTGGTATGTGTGCATACCTGTTGTTCTATGGGCATATAGAACTACCTGCAAGAAGTTCACCGGACAAATGTCATTCATATTGGTTTATGGACAAAAAGTTGTAATGACGATGGAGTACATAGTGCCTAGTTTGTGGATTGATGTAGTTATAGACATGGTCGATCGAGATACCATGGAAGAATGCCTCGCGCAACTAGTTGAGTTGGAGGAATATTTCTTCTTGGTGGGTTTTCATCAATAGGTATAGAAGGATTTTTAAAAGGCATTACATGATCGCCATATCAAACAATGCACCTTCAAGAATGAAGATTTGGTATTACCATATGACAGTAAGTTCACGAAATATCTAGGGAAGTTCCAAATGCATTGGCTTGGGCCATATATTATTAAGGAAATTACGAATGGAGGCGTCATTCAACTCGTGAAGCTAACTGGGGATTTGTTTCTGGGAAAGGTCAATGGGAGTCGATTAAAGTTGTACAGGGGTGATCCTACCCATGCGCAATGACTATATGGAGGTGGGGTAGTCTTAATGCTCCAGGAAATTGCAAGGGAGGGTGGGACTATAAACTACTCTTCCAAAAGGAAGGTTCAATGAAGCGAAGGGGTTGCGCAACGAATCAAGGCAAGGCATAGAGGAGAGTTACGATGAAGGTGTTGTGTTATGATGGTGCAGCCTAGCAAAAAGTGACCATTGGAAGCACTGTAGCTGATTGGTTGGAAATTTTTCCATTAAAGGGAGCGGGGGGGAGAGCATTTAAGATGCATATATTTGTAAATATGCCACCAAAAATGCATTAATGATAGGGAATTGGAGGGAACGGACATTTTTGAATTCAAATTGAGCTATAAATATGGCATCCCACTCCACATTTGAACACTTTGATTCCTAATAATTTTCCTTAATCTGTTGCACTTTCAATTGTGTCTAGAGCAGTGTTGTATGTCTGAAAGGATTGGTAGATAATTAGGGAGCATATTTCACAGCCGGGATTCACAAATTTGACTGATGGGCAGCGCGAGATATTCATCGAAAGAATGATTACTAGGAGACTTGATACAGAGTCGGCCCAACTTGTACCTACATCATTGCTTACTACAGTGCCTAGGTCACCAAGGCCTAAGCCATTTTCTTCCATGATGGGAGATAAGAAGTAGAAGAAGCCTCAACAAGCATCGGTGCAGCAATCACCCCGGAAAAATCTGACAAAAATCTGCCAAAAGGGAAAGATGGATAGGTCCAAAGAGTCGACCGAGCCCCTAGTCCTGGATGAGGAAGAATTGCACAAAGGAATAGAGGAGATTGATGCCGAGGAGGATGAGCCAATAAATTGGTTACCATCATATATACCACCAAGAAAATCCACAAATAAAGTGCCAAAGACCCGGATTCTGCGAAGTTCATGGTCTCCACACATTTACTGCCAGAGAATATGTTGTTTGAGGGCAATTTGTTGGCCTGTCACCATACTCGAAAATGGAGGATTGAGACTTGGGGGACCATGAGAGGTTTCCACAATTGGCGTTGAGCAAGTACTTGAAGAAGTTATACTATGAAGAGTCAGACTTCACGTGGCTTGAGCCAATGAAATGGGTGGTTGGAGTTGGGTGCACAGGGCTCCTAAATATGTTATGGGTGCCACATTTCAGTCACACCACTATTAATACAGTCTGTGTGTGCCAATTGTTGACACTAGTTCATGATGGGTGCCTGGTTGGGAGGGCTTATCCTGATCACTGACATACTGATCCACAAAATAACGTTGCTACCATATCAAGGAGTGGACCCTACGGAGGCATTTGTAGGAAAATCACAGGAGAAAAAGTTGGCAGACCAAATGAAAAGTGATTTTGGTCTGGTAAAGAAGTCGTGCGGGTATTCCATTCATTCAACCTCAGATAATGCATTGTAGTTTTCTGCACAAATTTTGGCTAGAAAAATCATGCAAAAGTACCGCGTGCATGAAGTACCAACACCAATAGTTTATTTGGCTTCGCAGTGTGCCAAGGGAGTCCAGTACAACTGGTCTCAATACTTGTGTCACAAATTTTTGGAGAACTGCAAAGAGGCCTAGGATGAGGGCAAGGCATTCTACTATGTGTGGTTGTTGTCTTTTATCGCATTGGTGGCTTGGAGGACACCCGAAGAGAGCAAGTTCCCTTAGAAAAAACCAGATCTACTTGAGGCCATGAGGTTTTCTTCACTGTGGGCTACCAAAGACCCCGCACGAGTTATTGAGACGAAGATATTTTGGGTCTTGTTTGAGTTAAAGTTAAGGATGGTGATTAACCAACGGCCAAGGTTATCACCAATTTTGCATGCACAGTACCTCAATGTCACAGATTTCAAGGCAGATTTTCATAATCTACACATTCATGTGAAGAAATATGCCAAGCGCATATGGCACAAGTTTCCATACTTAGTCACTGAGGATGATATTCTGGGGTTTGTTAGAAAATGGATAAGTTACCAGCTGACCCCCTCTGATACCAGTGTAGGAACTAGTAAAGATTCTAAAGGCGGAGTAGCGTAGACCACAACAACAACAACATCATAAAAGACGAAGGAAGCACATAAGGCTTCCACTAAATAAAAGGCCACGTAACAAAAAGAATCTATTACAAAGGAGAAAGAAGCGACTACCAAGGAAAAAGAAGCAACAAAAGAAAAGACTATGTCGCAGGCCACCATTCACCTCAGTGAGTTAGAAACCAAGCACACGGACGTGGAGGAAGAGATAGAGGGTGAAGAGGAAGGGGGTGCAAGCTTAGAGTCCCCCTTCATTGTCAAGAAGAGGTAGCAAAGGAGTTTGATAGGGCCTCGCAAGAAGCAAATATTAGATAAATCAGTGAGCGCGACGCCTTTGGTCCTCATGGAAGGGGACCTAGATGAAATTGGGGATGTGGTCTACAATGCAAGGACAGATCTTTGGGGCCACTTTAAAGAGAATTACAAACAAACGTTGAGTAAGGTACATCAGGGCTTGCAGGAATTGTGGGTCCAAACATGTCTCATTCAAGCGAGCATGGGAGAGGCGAGCCTTAAGCAAGCGAGTCTGAAACAAGCGAGCGGGTCAGCCTTAAAAGTAGAACTCACCCTGGATCTCCACATGGTGTAGTTATCAAAGGGGTCCCTATGTGTCGACTCAGCAAAAGGCATGGCACACCTACTACAAATGAAGGACTTGAGTCTAAATTTGGCAGCGCTTCCTATTCAAACATTGCACGAGTTGATTCAAGGGGTGTCAGATGAGCTCAGAATTCATGAAAAATGCACACTGCTGATCATCAATGAGGTAAAAAAAAAATAATCAACAGATGTTTGAAGAAAAGGCATAGGCCCTGAAGGAAATGGAGGAAATAATGGCTCGAAGTCAGCAGCTGGAAGTAGCAATCACACAGGTCTGTAGTGAGCTTCTTGAGCTTCAGATTCCAGCAGAAGTGACCTCTATAGAAAAGATTCATAATATAGTTGCCGCAATAAAGGAGTCAAAGCCAGAAATTGGCGAATTCAGATTTGAGCTGCAGTTTCAAATCTTTGAGCTATAACTTAAGCTGCAACCCACTACTCCTCCAGAAGATAGAGAGCAGCAAAAAGTGTTGAAATATGGAAACAAGAATATTCCAATTTAATTTTTCCTTGAATTAAATTTTGAATTAAAATCAAATTTAGTCTTAACAGCTACTTGGAAATAATTTATTTATTTATTTTAAATTAATTAGTTGGAGAAATTCAAGTTAGAAGTCTTTCTGAAGTCATGCAAGAGTTATCCCTTAAATTAAGGAGATAAGATTGAGTTATATTTGAGTTGTAATTAGTTAACTCAGTTTACTTAGTTAAGTCCAATTAAATTAGTTCCAAACTGTTTGAGGAACTAATGGTGAGTTAACAGTCAATTGATGCATGCCACTCAATTAGTGCTACTCCAGTTAATTGAAGATTCCCTCATCATAAACTCATGCATATCTATTCTAAGAAAGACCCAGTTGAGATTAAAGTCAATGAAAGTGTACTATCAGTTGCATGTGTTTTCTTATAAAAAAAACTCATGCGTGCAGTGAAGGCATCATCCTTGAAGATTGCGCAATTTTGGAGGCTTGATCATCCACTTGGTAGGAGATCATCCACTGCGTAACAGGAGAATCATACCAGAGGAACAGTGCAAGGAAATAGGAGCTTGGAGGGAAGAGAGGAAGGCTAGAGAGAAGCCAAGATTGCCTGTGAGCATCTGAGAGGATTGTACTGAGAGCTGGCTAGTATTAGATATCATTTTGGGATTCAACTGCGTTAAGTAAGTCATTCACGTATGACCATTTCCATGAGAGGTAATCGTAACTGACTAATTTCTCATGATTTTTTGATAGTTCACTTAGCACTCATTGCATCGGGTGATGCTCATATTTTTGAAGTAGTGTTTAAGCTTGTGAAATTGGTAGTAGAAGTAGGTTATAGTATTCTTCTTTGATTTATATTCCATTATCGGGTTAACCTACACAAGTTTTCTACATGGTATCAAAGGTAGATTTGTAGAAATTTCTAGATGGTATTAGAGCTGTGAATAGTATACTGAGAAGGGAATTCGAAGTTTGAAGTTCAAGGTTGCAGGTGCAAATCGAATTCATATCATACTTCAAAGTTGGCTAATGGCATTCTATGGCTTGAGACTCGAGTACGCCTTGGAAGGTAGATCAAGTTACATAGCGTGGAAAGATAGAATGGAGGTTGTATTAGAAGACAATGGCTTGAAGGAATTCATTGATCAAGAAATCCCAAAGCCAGCTTCAACTAATGCACAAGATTTGGTTGAGTGGAAGAAGTGTGTGGTGAAGGTGAGACAGATCATCCTTGAGGGATTTCAAGACCATATTGTCTAGAGTCTCCATGGGGAGGATACTCCATTTTCAGTGTGGAAGACATTGAAGGACCTCTACCAGAACAGCAGCGACTAGAGGAAATTGGCACTCAAGGATAAGCTTTGAAGCATCAAGATGGAGAAGGGCGATACTATTTCAACATATCTGAACAAACTCATGACCAGTAGAGAAGATCTTGGTAGTGTGGGAATAACTATTGTCGAAGATGATATGGTGAGGCTCGCTCTCCTTGGCCTTCCAAAGAGTTGGAATATCTACCAAGACTCTATGAATGGAAGGGAGAAATTATCGGATTGGGAATGACTGTGGTCAGATCTTATGTAGGAGGAGATTAGGAGGAGCACATGAGATGGTTCTTCATCCAAGAATGATGATGAAGAAAATCTGGCCTTAGCAAGTAAGGCAAGGAAAGGGAAGGGAAAGG
>APFE030615357.1:0-11471 GCA_000404065.3 Pinus taeda | reverse complement strand
CCCATATCACCCCTTATTTGAATACCAGTAATCAATTACCAGATAAGGAAATTAATCAAATAACTGAGTTTAATGACTGAAATACTAAGATCTATGAATATATTGAATAGCAAGAATCTAAAGAAGGAAGAAGTGCTAATCTTCTAGAGATTGAAGAGACACATAAAGACATATTATTCACAGATTGGGATGCGTGGATTAAGCAGCCAGAATTGGTAGTAGAAAGAGCAGCAGGAGTGGCAAAGAATATAATAAAGGCATTCAATCATACTTTTCACACCACCAACTTGATAAACAAAGGTGATCCAAAGTCACTGCCAGATTTAAAAGACTTGGATAAAAACTGGAAAGAAAAGATGAAAATCCAAAGAGAGGCAATCACAAAATTATCAAAGATTGATTGGGAGGCATATTGGCAATTTCTTGTCAAACCTCACAGCCAAATTATGACATTGACTTGTTCACTCAATTCAATGTAAAGAATGCTGCCGCCTCTTACAAATTCCATCTTCACAAGACAGGCCAGAACGCAATTCGGGGCACCTCCTCAAGTAAAACCAATGTTCGGCATATACGACCTCAAGGAAAATATGTTAGACAACAAGACATGTTCATAACCTTTGGTCATCAAATCACTTTTATTTTCAGAGTTAGTTGCTAGTAAAGAGGAAGGTTATTTGAAACCTCCTCAGATATTTTGTATAATCTAGTTTTGAAATTTAGTTAGATAGTATTTATACCCTTCTCATGCATTTAGAGAAGGGTCCGGGATTTTATCAAAAAACATTTGTAAAGAATGCACTTTTGTAAGTTTGTAGATGCTTTGATGAAATTATGGAACATCGTCATTACTATTGAATATCAAATTGTTGTCTATTGTTGATGCACTACTGTATGCTTGGAGAATAAATTGATTGAAGAAAGGAGTTGATCTATGTCACTAGCCAAATGAGCAGAAACTCACACATATGGTACTTTTATCTTGTATGATCAGTTCTGTTTTACTAATTAGTGATAACATTTCGTTTCATGAATTATATATGGAATATGCTCTTTCTGTTATGTGTTAATTGCACTATTGTATAATACTTAACTAAAAGTGGTTAGTTTCATATATGATGATTAAATATATGTGATATAATGTTCATATTTCATTGAATAACTATTTAGTCAATGAAATTATCTTTACATGTTATCATCTCCATTTAGCACGTGAATGATATTTACCAAACAGATATCCTTTTAGATCGCATATCACACATAATACCCTAGATTTATATTAGATTAAGTTAATTAGAGATTTGCATGTGAGAATAAGTCATTTAGTTATCATTATTATTATTGCAATCACATAAAAACCACCCATCATAATTTCAAACCCACATTGGGAAATTGTTCCCTTCATACCCAGTCAGAGCCACCACACCAAATGGAAAAGGAGTTGCTTTCTAAGGTCTGGACCGGGTTGTTATCCCCCATGTTAGAGCTGCAGAAACCTGAGGCTTCAATAGAACCATATACATGAAAATATTCTATCTATATACTCCAAGTTTCATGGTCTAAAACATGTCAGAAGAATAGCTAGAATGAAAATTCCAAGCTGACATGTTTGAAGCAAATTTTAGCAGCATTTTAGGAAGCCTAAATTCCTTGGAGCATATCTATGGAACTATAGAAAACCAAGGTTTGAAATTTGAACAATGGGTATTGGAACTCATTTATTTATGTCCTCTAAGTTTCATGATTAGAAGCATTCTAGCAGAAAACTTATAGTGAAAATGTCATGCTAACATATTTGAGGTAGATTTAAGGTGTATTCAAAAAGTATAATTTCCTCAGATAATATCTTTAAAATTATAGGGAAATAAGGTTTGAATTTTTAAATACAAGTACATGAGCATATTCGATCAATATCCTCCAAGTTATACATTTAGAAACAACCCAGAAGAAAAGTTATACTATAAATTATAAGATGACTCATTCAATCCATAAATCACATGTTTTTTTCCACCTTTAGGCTCCAAGAATCACCCTAAAAATTATACCTTAGCTCCTTTTGTGACCTAAGATATCTTATTTCTTGGATTTTCCTCAAATGCACTCCTACGCCATTTATTTATAGTGCTTGTATGTTCACTTTATGGGGCCAACTTGTAAAATTGGTTAAGCGGACCTGGTTGTAATTGGTTGGGTCATCATAATAAATATTTCATATCACTTCATTCCTATGGAGTTAGAGTGAGTTCCATATACTATTGGAAATGTATTGAAATAGAATTTCAAGATGTATATGTGATGCTCATATTTAAGCTATGAAATTATAGTAAAAAATTCTTCAAATATAGGGCATTTAAATTGAGCATCAAAAGTCCAAAACCAATATTTCCAACCATTTTCATTTTCCAATATTTATCTCAGACATAGGTAGTCTCCCCTTTTCTTTTACATCAACAATAATAATATTGCCAAAAATCTCCCCTTTTTCATTCATGGTAACCTTTAGTCAATTCTGAAATAATATTGTAGAACACCCCTATATGAAATTATCCTTGTGCTTGTAACTATTTCTCTTTTAACATCAATGGTAAAGGGATAATCCCACATATCATGTTCTTTTCATTATTTTTAACTCTTATTCTATATACAACACTTCTTGGTGTTTATAACTCTTCCTTCATTTGCAGTTTCTCTTAGTGAACAAAGCTCTTCCTCTATTTGCAATTTTTCTTAGTAGTTGCAATTTATCCCTCTATCTACTATCTATCCTCATGTTTGCATGAATATTTTGGATATCATTTCTTTAATTTCTCCCCCTGATATATAAAAAGAAAAACAATTACTTTATTTGATTTCTTATTTCTCCTTTGTTTGCAACTAGGTTCCCCCTGTCAAGGCTATGTTTATCTTTCCCTGCGTGCAACATTTCTTCTTTTATTGTTCTACTCTTAAGACTCCTTCCACTATGCCTAAACTTCCTTTTACTTGTTCCTTTTGGGATTTCCCCCCTTGGGATTATGATTCCTTTTGTCTAGTATTTTTTCTTTGGGCATCAAAGGGTTGTTCCATCTAAATTTATGCTTCTCCTTATTTGAAACTCTCCACCTTTTGTTTCTATTTCCAAATGAATTTCACCATTCACTTCACTTTCATCTGCTAATTCATATTCCACAAAATTTCCATTTCATCATCCTTCTCTTATAGCTCACTCTCAAAAGTTCACATATTTTTAATGTTGCTTGAGGTGTTGTAGTCTCACACTTATATAATATTTGTCTTTTAATGATTAGATGTTAGTGATATTACTCCCATACTATATTTTTTATTTCTTTTACTTGCTAACAATATTCTTGAACCTACTTTTCTAATTTCACATACTTTAAAATGTAATATGAGATCATAATCTTGATCAACCATTTGACTTACACTCAAATTTATCACGAAAAAATCTAATATATTTAAGTTACAATTTCACTTCAACATTTTAATATTAAAACTATCCTTGAGTCAGGAAAAAAAAAGGTAATGAGTTATAATTTCACTTTAACATTTTAATTATAGCTTCAATAGATTCATAATGTCAAATGAAGCTCTGTGGAAATCATATGAAACTTGGTCTAAATTTGAAAAGAATGGGCAAATTTACGATAAATCATGGTGATAAATAATCACAAAAGAGAAAGTATTAAAATGATCTTAAAAAGACATGAATAAGAAAAAAGAAATTGAAAAGCAAAACAACTGGAATAGAAATAGAAAACAATAATCATTGCAATGTTATCGCAAATTGAACCCACCACAGGCCGCCTTTCTTGTAATCAAGGATGACCTTGCAAATCGACCTTATTTGATTTGCAGCAAATAGTGCTATGCTTTAATAAAGATATAGGAAACATTGATTTGTCAAATGATACTTTAATTTATAATTTATAAAACAAGTATGTTAAAAGTTTTAGGGTGGGTTAATTACATGTTAAAACTTTTAATAATTTATTTTTCTTACCAAACTAACAATGTTTTTCTATCCATTTTATACATTTACTTTTCCATGTTTGTCTCCAATGGGTTAAAGTGCCTCTGCAAGGGTATACATTTACTTTTCCAGGTTTGTCTTCCATGGGTTAACGTGCCTCTCCAAAGGTACCATTAATTGCTACTAAAGTCAATATGGGTGGTTACAAACTCCTATAAAGAGTGTATGGAAGCACCTAAATGTTGATGGTTAGTACCCATCACTTAGTTAAAAAAATCTTATTCACATTATAACACTTGTTGTTGTTTCCTCCTATTGTACATGTATGAGTTTTGGTAAGCCTCATCTTCAACCCTTTTTTTTGTGTCACCTTTATAGTATGAAATAATAATTTTCTCTATGGAAAACAAAATATTCAATGCTAATTAGAAAATGTAATCAATTTAAAAAGGGTATGGATTCAAAACATATGATCATTTGTAATTTCGTTCAGTATTACATTAGTTTTGTTTAGGGGGGATTTCAAATGATTTTTTTTATTCCTTGCTCATTACCTTTAGAGTTACAAGGGAAAATCCTAAAATAGCATAAAAACATTGATAAATGTGAAAATTAAATGCAAGCATATTTGGGAGCTTGTTTTTTGTCCTCTCAAATTTATAACCAAAAAATCTAATATATTTAAGTTACAATTTCACTTCAACATTTTAATATTAAAACTATCCTTGAGTCGGGAAAAAAAAAAGGTAATGAGTTATAATTTCAGTTTAACATTTTAATTATAGATTCATAATGTCAAATGAATCTCTATGGAAATCATATGAAACTTGGTCTAAATTTGAAAAGACTGGGCAAATTTACGATAAATCATGGTGATAAATAATCACAAAAGAGAAAGTATTAAAATGATCTTAAAAACGGAAAAGACATGAATAAGAAAAAATAAATTGAAAAGCAAAAAAGCTCGAATAGAAATAGAAAACAATAATCATTGTAATGTTACCGCAAATCGAACCCACCACAGGCCGCCTTTCTTGTAATCAAGGATGACCTTGCAAATCGACCTTATTTGATTTGCAGCAAATAGTGCTATGCTTTAATAAAGATATAGGAAACATTGATTTGTCAAATGATACTTTAATTTATAATTTAAATTCAAATCTATTATACAAAATCTAAATTTATGATATATATTCTAAATGAAAATTCAAGTTCAAATCATAATTTCTTAACTCACTTAATCTCCTTCAAGTTCAAATCATAATTTCTTAACTCACTTAATCTCCTTCAAGTTCAAATCATAATTTCTTAACTCACTTAATCTCCTTGAGTTATTAAAATTAGTTCATATAATTCATCAATTTCAATAGAATTTCCTTATTTAATTAGACATTAATATTTATAATTTTTTAAATATTTAATATTTTATTATTTAATTTAATTTAAATTTATAATCATTTTAAAATTTAGAAAATTAATAATTTATTAAATTCTATACTATATTTTATATTAATAATAATAAAATAATATAAACAACAACCCAAAATGTTTGAATGAACCTATATAATATAAAATGACAACCCAAAATGTTTGAATAAACTTATATAATATAAAGTTACTATGTTTATATAATATAAAAAAATAAGTTATATTGTGAATGTTTTTTAAGATTAACCATATATATAAATTTTTATAAATGTTAATTTTATTTTATAAATATAATATAAAAAAATAAGTTATAATGTAAATATTTTTTAAGATTAACCACACAAATAATTAATTTTTTATAGATGTTAATTTTATTTTAGAGTTAATTGTTTACTCATCAAAACACTAAAAGAATTTGAGTGTCCTTCTTGATGCCTGAGTATGGGATTCAATTACAATTACAGGTACATTTCCCCTGAACTTTGCTGTCATAGCAAACTCCAATCTTTTCATTTAGATTTTTTTACGTTAATTTCTTCTTAGTCAAACCACAGTAAAAATAGGGTATCAAAGCAGCCCTATAATCAATATTTTCTTTTAACGGACTGAAATTGAAGTCAAACAAGCCCGGTAATAAGTATTTTCTTTTAATTGAATGAATGTATTTTATTTTAACCGGGTTTCTTTAGGTGTACTTCTATTGATTCCTTTAGCTGAGTTATCAATCCATCAAATTTTCTAAATAATTTTTTTATTGGTATTATTTTTTTTTTATGCCGGCTCACGTTCTGAGCCACATCGGAAAAGTCGAACGAATGCTCTTCATTTAGAAGCAATAAAAAAAATAGATTTTAAACACATGAAAGCCCGGTTTTCAAAAATATTATTTAAAAGCAGAAAAGACCATGACAACTCAGCTCAGTTTAAAAGATTGGTTTAAGCAATGGTGATTAAAAGATTGGTTTAACAACTTGAACACAAAGGTAAAAAGAAAAAAAAGAAGAAGCTTAAAACGAAATCCTAGCTGCCTTTTCAGGAATGCTTGAGTGATTATATAGTAGCGACTAGCAGTTGATGAATGAAGAGTGATAGTAATTGGCAATGGAGACGAGGTTGTGCTCAGGAGGAGGAATTTTTACACAGTCCGAAAACCAGAGGGAAGGAAAGGCCGCAGGCGATTGGGGTAATTTTCTATTCCCTTGGTTTAATCGGTTTGTTCCTTTAATTCATTCCAAAGGGAATTTTGAATAACCTGACGAATTTTGTTTTTCTGTTGTTGAATGATTGAACAGGTTAAGCATGGACGGACTCTGTTAGGTCTTTCTTTCTCTCTCAGACACTGTGCTGTGATGCTCTAGCAGTTGTTTCCAATTAACCTCGGACGCGAGATCTTTTAACCATTTTTAAATTTTGAATTGAAGCAATACCTATGCTTTCTTGAAAATTTGACTTTCGAAATAAAATTTCAGAAAAGCTAACCGTTAAGAAAAGCCTAAAAATATGGCATGATTCACTATATATGGGGCTATGCCTGTTTCTTTGTGCTGTATGTTATTGCTATTTTTGTGTGGGGCTATGCCTGTTTCTTTGCGCTGTATGTTATTGCTATTTTTGTGGTTATGCATGATGTGTTTGTGAAATCAATGCCTGTGAGAGAGAGTGTAGAACAGAGAGGAAAAAGTTCTTAGAGAGCGAAAGATTCCGAGGCATAAGTATTTCTCGCCGTTCAATTACTGTACCAAACCAGCCTCCAAACCATAACCAGACAATCTCCATTCCTCTTCTGGTTATGGTTGGATGGATGAGGTGAGGGAGATCTGGGTTTGTTTTTTTAATTTGATTTGATTCTTAAAATCAACCATAGTTGACGTATCGAATTCTCTCATTTCTGCTTTAATAACCTTAATTGTTTGCAGACTTTCTGTGCTAATGTGTATTTTTGTTTATTTAATTTCTGTTTGAAGCTTTTCTTCGATTATGTAAAAGTTACAGAACTCAAGTGTAAATAGTGGAAAAATATTCTACAACGTATATTGTAGCACCTTCCCACTGCATCCTTGTGCGTTTTTCAGATTTGGTTACTTTCAATTAACAGCAATTGTGACTATTCAATAATTTATTTCTTCATTTTTCTCGGCTGATGGTGCTTTGTTTGTTTAATACTTTCTGCCTCCAGAGCATCAGCTAATGAAAAGGTTATAATGAGGAGTTTCTGTGCTGTGATGTAAAGGTTATATACAGAAGCTAGAGCATCTAGTCCAGTGCTTGCTCCGCTTTTCGAGCTGAGAATGAGGAGTTTCCAGAGTTTCAACCGCCGCAAAAGAAAGATGCCTAAGAAGCAAGGTTAGTATTCTTTTATTGATTGCCCTATTCTGTAGATGTTTAGTTGTTTATTTTCCTTGCTATTCTCGTAACCATATTGTTAGGCGAAATGGCGTGGCCTATTTAAACAAAAGAAAAGAAATCTAGCCTATCTATACCCTTACCTTACAGATAGGTATTCATTTCCTTTGTTTTCTGAGGTTTAAACAAACAAAAATCTGGCCTATCTATACCCTTACAGACAGATAGGTATTCCTTTCCTTTGTTCGATGACCCGAATGGTGGGCGATCCTTACCTTAGCTTCAGGATGGTGGGCGATCCTGATGCTTCTTATGCTATGCGCTAGTAATTGCTCCGATAGTATTCTATCATTAGTATTCTAACATTCTATCTTGGACTTTAATAGGAGCGAGTTGTATTTTTTTGGCGGATCGTTAAGACTCGCCCCTTTCGGTTTCCGTTGATTGTGCAATTCGAAAGCGACAGCTCGGAAGAACCCCGGATATTGATTTAGACGTAGAGATGCCCGCAGGAAGATCCCATTCTATTTTAATTTAGACGTAGAGATTCCCGCAGGAAGATCCCATTCTATTTTAGACGCAGCTTTCTGTTTAACGCAACAATTCAATGGATGTTTTGATTGGTTAAGAAAGCACAGGGTGAAATTAATTTTGATGGCTTTCCTTTTCTCCACACTCGGTTTTATTATTGTTATTTAAGGTCAAAGGGTGTGCCTGTTGCAATATATCGTTTCGTTGCAGTAATATCGTTCGGTAGATTTCGAACCTGGTTGTTGGCCCGGGACCAGATACTTCATATGTATCTGTCTTTCCACTTAAACCAAAATCGGCTTCAATATATCCTTACACTTTCAGGCCTCTTTGAGAGTGCTATATATAATTGTGTTTATAATTATTACCTGTTCATTGTTACTTTAATCCTCTCTTTTTTTTCACCTCAAACCCAACCAAGCATTGCTTAGTTGAATCTATTCTTGAATAAATTCATCAAATATTTTGTTTAAATCTGTTCAATGGGCAACTCGAACTCAAACTCATGCCGCCCTTATTCCTTCTGTCTCTGTTTGGTTTAACATGAACCCAAGGCGTAGTTCAAACTCATGCTGCCCTTATTCCTTCTGTCTCTGTTTGGTTTAACATGAACCCAAGGCGTAGGTATATTCCTTATGACGTGAATTAGAATAAATATAAGTTTTGGGTACATTCGCGGAATCTTGTTGTTTCCTTAGCCTTTCTGCTTTACACATATCTTGTGTTGTCTCTACATTGCTATGTTTCTAGGTTGGAGCCGGAGTTTATTGTTTTTATTGTTTTTACTTGGTAATGATTTTTGCCCGGGGAAGCTGCAGATTCATAGAGAAGAACCCAGAAATTCTTACAACTTTATTTTATTTTTTTTTAATATTAGTTAAAGGCTTTTTTTATTTCAAGTTATTCCCAGCACAACAAAATCAAATCTGGGAAAAATATGTAGAAGTCTTTCTTTATTAGGAAAAATACAGGGGAGAATGAAATTATGATAGATCATATGCAAGAGTGGGAAATAGGATTGTGATGATGATGAGAAGACAAAACAATCATACTACTTGACATTGATTTTTGTTTAAACCAGTTAGGTGGCAAAGATTATTTCTTCCTCTTTGTTATTAATGATTAAGTAGTTTTATCAATTATATCACAACCTGTTTATTTTTTTTTAATCAAAGTTTTCAATGTAGCATTTATTTTCACTAAGAGAAAAATATTTACCAAGAATCTGTATTGTCCATTTAGAATTTCGAAAATAAACATGTATTTTGTCATCATATATTTTATTATATTTCGTTATTCATTATTTTATTTTATATTTTAATTTAAAAAATATATAACATTTAATTGTTGAGTATTAAAATTATATATACACGATGAACTTCGATTAATAAAAACATGTTATTGATGTATTCAAGTTAAAAGTAAGTTACCAAATGTATTTTTCTTATTTATTTTCCATATGTAATTGTTAGATTTAATTGTTATTATATTAAATTTATAAATTATATTATATTTGAATCACTTTACATAATAATAATATATTCATGTTTTTTTTTCATCATTTCTCATGCCTTATGAGTTTATGATTATATATATATATAGAGAGAGAGAGAGAGATAATGCATTTTTTTTAATGAATTGTGCATTTAATTATGTTACAAGTTGTTAGGAAGGGTTTGTATACTAACAATATCATTTCAATGTTGTATGTTGCAGAAAATTGATCAATAACAAAATTGCGAGTGGATGGAAGACCTTATCTATTTTTGTCTATTGTAGTGATTTAATTAGGGAAAATTATTTTTTTCTTTAGATGTCTTCATCAAAGAATGTACATGAACACAAACTACCATTAATAAAAGGAGTAGGCTTTTTTTTGTTGGAGGGGAGTTCAACCCCTCCAAAAGGCTCTTAGGAAGGTTGAATGGAACCCTCCTTTGAGTTGTGTTCCTTGTCCTCATGGTTTTCATGATCTTTAGTTTATAGTAACTCCAATATGCATAAACACAAATATGTCCTTTTATTATCATAATAATTTATAAGCATGCTTTAAACATCTTCCCAACATACACACAATTGGAAAAATCAGTTTTATTCACTTAAATCATTTAACATTTTTTCAATGTTTTAAACATCTTCCCCACATACACACAAATAACAAAGCCACTCTTATTCACATAAATTACTTAACATTTTTTCAATTTTTTAAACAACTTCCCCACATACACACAAATGACAAAACCACTTTTATTCAACTAAATTATATAACACTTATAACCTACATTTATTTATATTTTATAATTTATATTTTTCTTTTTTGGGTTTAGATGATTGTCATGTTATAAAGTATTATGAAAAAAGTGAGACTTAAGATTCAAATCTCTTATAAAGGAAAAAAAAAGGATAACAAGGGGTGATATTATGTTAATGGCATCAAATATTTAATAACACATATCAATTAATTTAATATTAAAATCAATATATACAATAAATTTATTAATTTTATTTAAAATTTTCATTAATTTTATAATTTATAATTTTATTTTTCATAATACTATAATTTAATAATGTGGAAAAAATGTTAATTCTAAAACATTGTTGATCATAGTAGGGTAAGCTAAAGTAGGCTAGACTAGAGTACGGTAGGCTAGGGTAGACTGGAGTAGGCTAGGCAAGAATATTCTATGCTAGAGTACACTAGAGTAGAGTAGCTAGCATAGGGTAAGCAAAAGTAAACTAGACTAGAGTAGGGTAGGGTAGGTTAGACTAGAGTGTGCTAGTCTAGGGTGGGTAGGCTAGGCTAGAGTGGATTGGGCTAGGCTATGCTAACCTAGAGTAGGCTAGGCAAGAATAGACTAGGCCAGAGTAGGCTAGAGTAGGCTAGAGTAGGCTAGGCGAGGATAAGGTAGGTTAAGCGAGAGTAGGCTATGCTAGAGCAAACTATGTTAGGTTAGGATAGAGTAGGTTAGACTGGGTTAGGCTAGGCTAGGTTATGCTAGATTACACTAGGCTAAAGTAGGTTAGGTTAGGCTAAGCTAAGATAGAATAGAGCAGGCAAGGCTATGTTTGGCTAGGTTAGAGTTGGCTAGGCTAGAGTAGAGTACGATAGGCAAGCCTAGCCTCCATTAGATTAGGCTAGGTTTAAGTAGACTAGCTTAGGCTAGGATAGGATATGCTAGGGTAGCCTAAAGTAGGGTAG
>APFE030615353.1:0-38037 GCA_000404065.3 Pinus taeda | reverse complement strand
CAAATGTGCAGAGCTGCCAGTAATGATAAGGTCATCTACATAGACAACCACAAACAAGATATCATCACCAGTATGCTTGATATACAGATTTGCATCAGATGGCTCCGCTGAAACCATGATCTGTCAGGTACTGATCAATTTTCATGTACCAAGCCCGAGGAGCTTGTTTCAATAGAGAGCTTTGGCTAATCTACACACTTTCTGTTCTTGACCGACAATCTTAAATCCTGGAGGCTGTGTCATGTAGACTTCTTCCTGTAAGTCACCATTTAGGAAAGCACTTTTTACATCCATCTGATGAACTTTCCATTTAAACTGAGCTGCTAGAGCAAGGACAAGCCGTATGGTACTCATTTTGGCTGTAGGAGCAAAAGTCTCCTCATAGTCAATGCCTTCCTTCTGAATCCTCGAGCCACAAGACGAGCTTTATACTTGTCTAGAGTTCCATTGGCTTTGTACTTCACTTTATATACCCATTTGCAGCTAATGGGCTTTTTCCCTTCAGGAAGATCAGAAAGGGTCCATGTATGATTTTTCTGAAGACTCTGAAATTCAGCGTCCATAGCCTGTTCCCATTCAGGTGTACCCTTAGCCTCTGAGTAAGTTTGAGGCTCAAAGATACTGTGTATATTAGCCACAAGCGCAAAATTTACTGTAGACTGCTGTGTGCTCTTATGTCTAGATGTGCGTCCTTCAAGAAGTTCATCATCCCGAAGATCACCAATGGTTTTAGCCCACCATTTTGGTCGAAAAGTAGAGGAATTAACATTAGGAGGAGAAGAAGAGGGGTCAAGAGCAATAGGAGCAGCAAGAGAAGTGTTATTTTCCGGAGGAAGCTCAAGCAGTGTATTATCAAACATTGATATTGCATCATCCCTCCCATCAGGTGGACCTACCGGAAGAAGAACACTGTGAGGCTGATCTGTAGAACACTGCTCAGAAGAAGAAGACTGAAAGAATCCTCTGTCTTCATCAAATACCACATGCCGACTGAAGCTAAGACGACCAGTGTTAATATCTATTAGTCTATAGGCCTTGTGGTGATCACTGTACCCTGTCATCATGAGTTTCTGGCTTTTGGAATCCAACTTGGAGCGCTTAGCAGCTGGAATCCAAACATATGCAATTGAGCCAAAAACTTTGAGGTGACTGATCTTAGGCTTACGACCAGACCACACCTCTTCGGGAGTTTTCCCTTTAACAACCTGAGTGGGTGATCTGTTAAGAAGATAGACAGCAGTAAAGACTGCTTCAGCCCAGAATTTATTGGGAACATTCTTGTGCTGTAACATGGAGCGAGCCATTTCAACAACCGTGCGGTTGCGGCGTTCAACAACACTGTTTTGCTGAGGGGTGTAGGGTGTAGTGAACTGGCGTTTTATGCCATGAGTATCACAGAAGTTGGAAAAAGCAGAAGAACAAAATTCCCCCCCGTTATTTGTCCTAAGAGTCATGATATCACATCTAGACTCTTTTTCAACTAGGGTTTTAAACTTTTGAAATATACTAAATGCATTAGATTTATTTTTTAGAAAGTATACCCACATCTTTCTACTGAAATCATCTACAATAAGCAAAAAATATTTGCAAGCAGTGATAGAAGATGTTTTCATGGGACCACAAATATCAACATGAATTAGCTGGAGTACCTTAGATGCGCGCCAGGATTCTCCATTTGTGAATGAAGACTGATGTTGTTTTCCAGCTTGACACGCGCCGCATACGCCCAACTGCTGAGTCTGAATATCAGGTAACCCTGACACAAGTCCTTCCCGAGAGAGCTGAGAGAGATATTGCATGTTTAGGTGCCCATATCGCTGATGCCATAAAGTGCTGATGGGAGAAGCACGAGCTGCTAGAGCCACTTCTGGAAAATTTCCAGTGTCAAGAAGCCTGTATAGACCATGATCTTCTAGGCCAACAACAACTGTAAGATTAGTCTCTCTGTCGATCATAGAGCATTTGTGCACACTGAATACTACATCAAGCTGAGGGGAGTTCCTCATAATCTGACTAACGGACAGCAGATTAGTTTCCATCCCAGGAACATAGTATACATTCAGGAAGATAAGTGTGTGTCCACCAGACTGAATTTGAACTGTACCTCTGCCATCTACTGTGTATTTTTCACCTCCTCCAAATACCACGGAATCACTGAAAGGTGAGAAGTCAATAAACCAGTGACGCCTGTGAGAGAAATGGCGTGATGCACTAGAGTCAATGTACCAGGCAAATGATGGAATATGATCGGAAGACTTTTTAGTCATAAAAGCATAAAAGGCAGAATCTGTTTGCTCGGAATGTTCTGCAACATTTGCTGTGTTCAGAAGCAATTCTTTGTCGACAATCTTTCTTCATGTGACCAAATTTGTGACAGTAGTTACACTACACCGTTTTCTTCCTAGCAGAATCAAAAGACTGAGAAGGACCTTTCTGCTGAAAGGACTGAGATGACTGATATTTGGCAGCAAAGGCATTTTCTGAAGAAGCCGATGCTGCACCACTACCAAACTGTTGTTTCCATCGATCCTGCTGCATAAGTTTGGTGCATAAATCTGGGAACTTTAGATCAACATTAGTGGCAGTAATGTTTAGAGTTTCTATGAAGTGCTCATAAGATTGTGGTAGACTTTTCAGAGTGATGACTACCAGATCTTCTTCCTCCATGGTGCGACCAATGGCTTCGAGCTGATCTCGGATATCTTTAATCTTGTTGAGATTTCCTGTAAAGACATATGTTCGTCCATCATGATGGAGAACAACTGCTTTTTGAGAAAGAAGGCTCTGCTTTTGTTAGATGTCTCGTGAAGGTCCTTCAACTGTTGCCAGATCTTCAGCAGCTGTCTTACCAGAAGGAATCTGTGGTAACTGATCATCAGCGACAGAGAGCTTGAGAAGCAGCATAACTGCCTCTCGATTTCGACCATCAAACTTGTCTTGATCGGTGCCAGCTGTACCAGGACGGAGCTCCTTTTTGAGAACGAGCTGGTCAAGACGCCTATATTCAAAAATGGTTAACATTCTCTGTTTCCAGATGTTGTAGTTTGTGCCATTGAAGCATTGACTACCTTCCAGCATTAGGTTGGTTAGTGAAGCCATCTGTCTGTTTCCGACTGATCTGAACAGAATCTGATAGATGCTGGTATAAAAAATAACCTGAAATTGCTCTTTGAGGAAGAAATACCAATTGTTGCACGCTAAAAAATTAGCAGTTTCGGACCACACAAAATAGAATATGGATCACTGATACAGAGTAATCGTTTGCTTGAGATGAAAACGTGCTGACTGTGGAGATAAAATATAACGTGACTGTGGCACGGATTGCGGAAAACCTGGAACGCTCATGGCACAAAATGTAAAAACTGGAACTCCTATTTACTGAATAATAAAAAAGAATTGATGCCTCGCTGTCAACTTATATACTCGATTTATTTCATAAACAAACTGAAATAAACGCTGCACGGGCTGGAATAGACGCTGCACAGGTTAGGAATATATTGACTGATCTGCAAGCTGAGTTTTATATAATAAAACATGAACTGGTCCACGCTATGCGACACACGCATGACAACACTGGTGGAGATTTTTCATTACAGCAGCCGCAAAGCGATAGCACAGGTGACGTATCCAACGGGCAGACCCAACTGCGAAGGAAGCGAGCTAGAAGAATCGCATAAGTGACGTATCCGAATGCGCAAGGTTCAATCGACTGTTGCGCTGTGACTCGGGTGGGCCTTCCGTCGAGGAAAAAAAAATTTACTACGGGACTCGACTGCTGAGCTGTGACTCGGGTGGGCCTTCCGTCGAGCAAAAAAAATTTAGTACGGGACCCACGAAATGGAAAACGACACGGTTTCCGCTTCAGGAAAAAATGTGTATCTGAATGAGGCGCTCTCGTAATGCTGGATCTGGGTCTGTCAGGAGACGTTTCGCCACATATGGGTAAGCTACCTCAAGAAACTTGAAGTCTGGTTGAAGAGTGAAACAAATTCCTTCTTGAGTCAATAATGATCGAATAACAAGAGAAAACCTTTCAGGAATACGGATTTGGATACTGGTATACAAGTCTGTTAAATTTCTCTTCTTATAAAGAACAATACGCAGAATCACTGAGATCTGCGATGACCCGAGAGCTTTCGGACTGAAATCAAGTCGATTTAGCGCTAAATCGATCGGTTGACCCTTGGCAAAATAGCCCTCCCGCTGCACGTATTTTTGGACGCAGGTATGTGTAACTGAGGTTGGGAAACCCTCGTCCAATGTAAACAAATTATGCCACAAAAAATTCGCTGGAACTACCATGAATTAAAAAAAAATAATTTAATCAACAAGGAATGAATCTGGAACAGAGAGCAACAGCTGAAGAGTTATTTTGCACAATCCACTTCTGTATCGAGATAGACGACTGCAAGCATTTATCACAGTGAGCAAAGCCGAAGCTGAGACTCAGTGAAGGCTATCTGGCTTACAGAGGACTCGACCTTAGAAAGGAATAACAGAAATAACTCAAGAGAAAAGGCTCTGATACCATAAAACAGTGTGAAACACGCATATGGATTTCCAAATGAATTCAATGAATTGATTGAGCTCAATACTCAATAATAATACAAGAGATATTTACAAAGATAGAAACATCAAGTTTCTATGTGAGATTCAGTTTCATCTAAGAAACTGCTAAAGAAAGGAAAATAGCAACAACTAGAAGAATGAGCATTAAACTAATATTAGAATTATTCTAATACAATTATTTTTAAATGCAAGATATAAACTCTGAAAGCCTTTAAGGATTTAAAAAGAGCATATGCCTGTTTTTCTATAATATCATACCTCAGTTCAGCATCCCTCAAATTCTTGCTGAAAAATGCTATTGGATATTCTGAACCTTCTTCAGCTTGTTGCAATAAAACAACTGCAATGGTGTCTTCAGAGGCAAATGAGAATATGTGGAACTCCTTGTTGTAATCTGGACTTATTAATGTGGGAGCTTCCATAATAGATTTCTTAATTGACTCAAATGATTTTCTTGCCATATCAGTCCATTTTACCTCTGCTCCTTTCTTTAACATGGAGGTCACATGCTTCACTAATTCTGCAAAATTCGGAATAAACCTCCTCACAAAAATTATTTTGCCTAGAAAGGACTGAAGATCCTTCTTTGATCTGGGGACAGTCAAAGCTTGAATTGCTTTGATTCTTTCTGAGTCAATTCTGACACCTGCAGCAGACACAACATGTCCTAACAGCTTGCCTTCCTCTAAAGCAAATTGTGATTTTTTAGGATTGACTAAAATCCCAAACCTCCTGCACTTCAAAAACACTTTTTTCAAACGATGTAAATGAGTTTGATGGCTGATGGAGTAAACAGTTATATCATCAAGGTAGATCAGCACAAATTTGTCCTTCTCTCCCACAAAAGCTATATCCATAGCTCTCTGAAAGGTTGCTCCAGCGTTCATTAGTCCAAATGGCATTTTGGCATACATAAAAGTGCCCCAAGGAGTGGTAAATGCAGTTTTTTCCTGATCATCTGAGTGCACAACAATCTGATTAAAAACCTGAAAATCCATCTATGAAAGACATCACTTTGGCTCCAGAGACTTTTTGCAGCAAATGCTCCATTTTCGGTAAGGAATAATTATCTTTCTTCGAGCATTTGTTCAGATTTTTGAAATCAACATAGTCTGATTTCTCCACTCTTCTTCCTCACCACCACTAGATTGGCTACCCATTTTGAATATCTGAGAGGAACAATTATCTTGGCAGCCAACAACTTTTTAATTTCTTTTTCAATGAGAGGGAGAAGCATAGGATTTGTTGGTCTCAGCGTCTATTTGAAAGGAACAGTGTCTTTCTCCAGAAGGGATTTATGCTGAATTATGCTCTTATCATATGTTTTCAAATCACTATATTACCAGGCAAACACATCAGCAAATTGCTTCATTAATTTGCAGTATTCAGAACTTTGATCAGCAGACAAATGCATAGACAAATTTACATATTTAGGCTGACCTGGACTTCCTATATCGTGCTTACGGACTGAAGATTGGTCTTCTTTTTGGGCATTAGGTTGTGGCTGGCCCCTGTGTCTAACATGGAATTGTGGAGGATTTTGTCATGAATGGTCAATGAGACACAAAAAGATGGAGAATTCTTATCAGCAGGCTCAATCATAGGGCTGAGCACAATGGCAGGCTTGTCATCTTGCAAATTAACAGAGTCAGTGGAGGTTTGTTTGGTTTCTAGCTCAAGGGCTTCAAGGATATGTTTCCTAAATAATTCACTCTTCACCAACTCAACCAGAGGCACATATATCTTCAATTTCTGAACTTCTGATTCAAAGTTGAAAGAAGAAGAAGACTTATCAGAATTTTTTACCTCTTGGACTGGAGCTTTGAGGATGACTGGATCAACTGCTAGTCTTCTCTGCTTGAAATTCTGTGACTCTGTTTGGACAACAGCTCTTTGGGTAGGATTCTCCTTGACATTGTTTGCATTTGACCTCAGATTATATCTTTGTTGTCCACCAGTCTGCGGAATAGCTTCTCTGTCCCATTGATTTTGTTGCTCTTGCAACAAAGATTCTTCATATTCAGTCAATGTCAAAAAGGCAGCACTGCCTTTATCTTCCATGCAATGTATTTCATCCTCATCTTCAATCTGTTTTTCCTCCATGACTACATTTTGAAAAGGAGCTTTAACTTTGTGTTCTTCATTTGGTTCTTTACCCCTCTGAATGATTTGCAACTGTTCATTTGCTCTTCTGAATGGATTTGAATTTCTTTGAGCAAACGTGTTCTGCTGCCTTGTTTTCCCTGAGTTCTGCTCAACTTTTAGCTTAGAAAGTTCAGCAACCAATGACTCTATTATCTTAGCCATTTTATCTAATTTAGGCTCTGAAGACGAGGCAGAGGAAGAAGAAGCCTCACTTCTCTGCCTTCTTCTGTCAGCATGACTTTTAAGTTTTTTTGCAGCCATAATATTGGATTCTACTTCTAGGGCTGCATCTTGCATGTCTGCCAGAGTGGCACATATTCTTTCTCTTAACAATAGGCAGAAATCAGAGTCAAAAGCATTGGCATATGTGAGCTTGGCTGAAGTAGGAGTTGGCTTTACTTCAGCTGGTATTTTACTGTATATCCTATTAAATCTTTTATTAAAATCAGGCAAAGATTCTCCATTTTCTCTCTTCAAGTTACCAAACTCAGTATGGTAGTACAACAAGTCCTTCTTATCTCCCCAGTGCTTCAAAAATACATCATCTAAGGCTTCAATATCTTTTATAGATCTCTGGGGTAATTCTCTGAACCACTTCCTGGCCTCTCCATCAAGGCTCTGGACAAAAACTCTCATCCACACATCGTTTTCACTTATATCTAAGTTATCAGCATAACTATAAAAAACTTCAAGGTGTTCTTCTGCAGTTACTCCATCTATACTAGTGAACTTAGGCATATATTTTTGGTACTCTCCTACAGTCATGGCATTCAAAGGAACAGACAAGACTAGGGGTCCATACCTAGCAGCAACAATCCTTTCCATCCTCGTAGGTGCTTGCTGACGTGCCATGATTGGGGTATGTGGAAGACTACTGACAGACTTAATAGTATGAAACAATGAAATGGATGGCAGAGACAATGGAATATGATGGACTGTAAGGGATGCAATCTTTGGACTCGGATCCCAAGGGGAACTAAATATACAAGGAGCTTTTTGAATCTTTGCAGATGATTTTTCACTGGCAATACAAGGTTCTAACTCTTCAAACGATCTATTTTCAACTATAACCTCCTCTTGCAGAGATATATAAGGTTTCTTAGGCTTACCTGATCCTGAAGCTCCTTTCTGTAAGGTTCTCTTATGCTTAATAATCTTCTCAGGGTCAGGCACTGGTTTAGCAGGTGATTTCTGAGGATTTCTTCGAGTATGTCTCACGAACTGAGCCAGAACTGCAATGTGGAGTCGCCAAAGGTTGGTCTTCCTCCAATGGAGTTGCCAGACAGATGATTACAACCAAAAACTGTGTTCAAACCTTGTCTGTCATCAAAGCTTGCAGCTGTGCCGTTTCCCAGGGAAGCTGAGCTTCAACCTTCGATCCCCGGCAACGACGCCAATTAATGTTATCACCCCAAGAAACTCACATAGGTTGTATATCAGTGATGCTCGGGAACATTACAAACTCAACAGAATGTTGGAAATATGGTGGATGAATGAAACAAATGCTGCATATTCAAGCTAGATAACCACTTCTACTATGCTTAACCCCAGACATGGGTGAACACCCCCAGACTACAAGGCTTTTAACCACCAACTGCTCACAGTTTAAGAAGAATGTGATAATGGGGAGGACTGACCACACCAGTAGATGCACAAGACCCTGTGATGGCCGGCTGCAACCAGTTAAAAGGTCTGTAAATCTAATATCTAATGCACAGACATGATGACAACTCTCTAGCATTAAAACAACAGAAACCTGTATACAAATTCAATGATACATGCTAAATCCTAACACAGAGGTGGGATGACAGCCCCTCTGATGTTAAAGATTAACAACACATGAATAAATGCAAAACAGGCACAACCTCGAACAAAGAAGAAGAAGTGAAAAGTGATCAATCAACAACAAAAGAAGCTTGTATTAGCTGAAAATGAAGACCAGACGCTGCAGGTATCACAGTAGTTACAGTCTCCAGAAGTTGAAGCTTACAACAAAATAACATTCATCAACCTCTTACAATCTGAGTTTCTGGATATATATAGAGATTGTTTACATAAATATCTACTATCCTATACGTGGAGGGATCATAATGGATCACCAACCACATTAACTATTTGATAAAAATCTCTGCTACAAATTTGACTGTTTTAATGAACAAAATAACCCTTTTTTGATCTTCTGATGTCCTCCTCGGGCAGAATGGATGAAATTCCACGCCTGATAAACACTTGAACTGCTCGACAGTGTCCTTTTTGTCCTTTGGCCATGTTGCTTATTGAAGATGGTGGTTGAAGATTAACTGCGAAAGGTACAAGTAGGTGATTGTCTTCGTTCTCCTTCAGGAGCATAACATGCTATGAGCGTGGACAGAAAGGCGGAGGCGAACTGAGCAGAGGAACGAAGCTCAACGGTTAGCTAGCACAAATCAACGGTGGAGATCAATTATGGCGACTATCCGGAGGTGACTCGGATGGAGCAACGTGGACCGTCGGATGATGGTTAGATAGATTCGACAGTTATCGGAAGCAAGAGCTGCGTGACAATTAAAGAGCGGGTGTATGGTACAACGACAGTAAGCGGTTTTATCGCACCGCTTTACGGAAATGGGCGGTAATCGTACTGCGGGGCACGATTCAATGAGAATGAGACACGTGGCAGATGGGATCGGGTTAATACCACTTTCCCCGCAGGCTAATGGGTGCGCAGGTCTGCGGAGCGAGGAAAGCGACCATCGTTGGATCTTGGCGAGGTGAGATCGAACGAGGCGGGATGAATGCACGGGTTTATTGTTGTCATGACGGGTGATGTGATAGGCACAGGCCCACCTAGTTATGTAATTTTATTATATGCGTAGCTATAATGGATTATCATGTTAGAGCCTGGGTTAACATAAAAATAGGCGAATGCGCGGTTTATGGAGGCAAACAACTATAATGAAGATAGGGATAACAAAAGAAAAAAGGAAGGGAAAGGGGAAACAAGGGTAATCAGAGTAAAAGGAAACATGCAAATGAAGGGGAATGATAAAGCAAAATTGCTACGAGCTCCCTTTGCACCCCAAACCAGCACTATCTGACCTGATTTAGTCCATCAAATGTTGCAAACTGTAGCAGAGCTAACAATACCGTTATGGGGTTGTTGACACATAGTGGTCAACATAGCCCTCAAGTTGGTATAAATATAAGGTGAGTTAGAATCATTTTCACCATCCAAGAGCATCATCTCATTGACAATTTATCTCAGAGGCAGTCGAGCTCAAGAGGAGGATAGAGTATGATTGGGTATGTTTTATGGTGAGATTGCACCTATGAGAGGACCGGGTTGCTATAGGAGAATAATTGTTGTTTGAGGACAAACCAGTGCATGATTTGGGTGGAGGATATGTCTATGTAGGTCTGAATTCTGAGCAGAAAGGGTAACCACAATTCTGGGCAGAGAAGAGCAGGTTTTCGTGTGGTTTAGGAGAGTTTTCTCTCTTGCAAAAGAGGCCGCAGTTCAGGCTTGAAAGAAGAGTAGGTCGTAGGCCTTACTCTACCGTAAACAAAGCTCTATAAGGGTGGTTTTAGGTTTTGAGCAGGTACCTAGTTCTACAATAGTTTAAATATGTATTTCCTGAGGATATTTCAGAGTTGCCACCTCACAACGAAGTAGAGTTTTTTATTGAGTTGGTTCTAGGGGCAGCTCCGACATCAAAAGCACCATACAGGACGAGTACACCTAATTTGGTAGAGTTGAAGCTGCAGTTGAAGGAAATATTGGACAAGGGATACATTAGGCCAAGTGTATCATTATGGGGTGCACCAATATTGTTTGGGAAGAAGAATGATGGTACTATCAAATTATGCATTGGTTACAAGAAGTTGAACAAAGTGAACATCAAGAACAGGTACCCATTGCTGATGATTGATGATTTGTTTGATCAGCTGAAGGAGCAGTAGTGTTCTTGAAGATTTATCTGAGATCTGGATATAATCAAATACACATTAAAGAGGAGGACATTTACAAGACAACTTTCCGGACCAGGTATGGGCATTATGAGTTTATTGTTATAGTTCCATTCAATTTGACTAATGCTCCAACTACATCTATGTGTTTGATGAATAGGGTGTTTTGTCCCTATTTGGACAAGTTTGTTATTGTGTTCATTTTTGACATATTAGTATATTTTAAAAATGATGAAGAGCATGCCGAGCATTTAACAACAGTGTTGAGATTGTTGAGATAGCATCAATTATATGTCAAGCTTAACAAGTGTACTTTCTTTCAGACTGAGGTACATTACTTGGGACATGTTGTCTCCAAGGAGGGCATAACACTAGATCCAAAGAAGATAAGAGCTATCATGGAGTTGGCAGCTCCTAGGAATGTAGATAAGGTGATATCTTTCATGGGATTGGTAAGGTACTACAGGAGGTTTATCAGGAACTTCTCGCAGATTTCTTATCCTATTACATCATCGCAGAGGAAAGGTAAGAAGTTCAAATGGACAGAGGAGTGCGAACCCAGTTTTGAGCAGCTTAAGCAGTTGTTGACACACACACCAATGTTGAAGATTGCAGATCCGGACAAAGAATTTGTATTATGTATATATTCTTGCAAGAAAGGACTTGGTGGAGTCCTTATGCAGGATGGACAGGTGGTATGCTATGAGTCGCGAAAACTAAATGAACATGAGAAAAAACGTATGACACCTGATCTTGAGCTAGCAATGATCATACATGCATTGAAGATGTGGAGGCACTATCTTCTTGGCAGGAGGTTTGTATTGATGAGTGATCATAGTGGATTGAGGTACCTATTTGGCTAGTCGAATATGAACGCCAAGCAAGCTATATGGTTGGCCATGATCAGTGAGTTCAACTTTGAGATTAGGTATATCAAAGGAAAGGAGAATAGGGTCACAAATGCTCTTAGCAGACAAATACAGGTAAATCATATAGCAAGTGTGAGTTCTTATGGGACAAATCTATAGGATAGGATCTTGCAGGCAGGTGAAGAAGATATCAGGTATATGGAGATTGTGCACATGTTGCAATAGAGTACAGGTACTGGCACAGGGAATAGTACAAGTACAGGTACAAGTGGTGGTACAGGTGCAAGTGCACAGGATGTGGACTATTGTCTCATGTCGGATTGGTCAAGTTTAGAGATAGGATATATGTGCTAGACAATAGTGAGCTCAAGAAGGTGATCTTGAGGAAGTTACATGCGAAACTATATTCAGGTCACCCAGGCTACCAGAAGACATTGACGACAGTGAAGAAATTTTATTATTGGCTGAATCTGAAGAAGGATGTAGCATAATTCGTGGCTAGGTGTTTTGATTGTTAGCAGGTAAAGGTAGAGTGTAAGCATCTGGTTGGACCACTACAACCAATTATGATTCCAGAGTGGAAATGGGAGGTCATTTCCATGGACTTTATCATAGGGTTGTTGATGACAGTGAGACAACATGATTCCATCATGCTTGTTGTGGATAGGTTAAAAAGGTTGCGCACTTCATTCCAGTGAAGTCTACATTCTCAGCTAGCAATGTAGCACAGGTGTTCCAAAGAAGATTATCTCACAAAGGGACACAAATTTCACTTCCAAGTTTTGGAAGGAGTTGTTTGCAGGTTTGGGTATAGAGTTGGCCTTCAGTACAACTTATCTTCAGTAGATAGATGGACAGACTGAGAGGTCAACAAGATGTTGGAGAACATGTTGAGGATGTATGTGATGCATCAACATTGAAAGTTGGAAGAGTATATTCCACTGGTAGATTTCGATTATAACATTGGGTATCAAGAATCCCTAAAGATGAGTCAGTTTCAAGCATTGTATGGGTGGAGTTGCAATATTCCCATCAGTTGGAGTGATCTGATTAACATGGTGTTGATTGGGCCAGACATATTGGCGGAAATGGAACATGAAATGCAGGTAATCAAGAAGAATTTGAAAGAAGCATAAGATAGGCAGAGCATCTATGTAGATCAGAATAGGTTGTTCAAGGAGTTTTAGGTTGGAGAACAAGTGTACTTGGGCATCAAATCGAAGAAGAGATCCTTGCGGATTGGATCATGTGCCAAGATGGCAACTCAGTTTTGTGGACTTTTAAGGATTATTGAGAGGATTAGACCAATAGCCTATCGACTTGCACTGCCTCCGACAATGAAATTCCATGATGTTTTCCATGTGTCATTGTTTAAGAAGTATGTTAATGATGTTGATCATGTGATTGACTGGCCTGTATTGCAGGTGGATCAAGATGGAGAATTCTAGCTAGAGCCTCAGTGTATACTGTTGATTTGGATCCCGGGGATGGCCCGAAGGTTTGAGTAATTGCCACACTAAGAAAAGAACGAAAATAAACCAAACCAGAAAAGTAAATCATGATCCAACTTTTATTAGGTCAGAAAATAATAGTAGCAACTATATTGTGTTGGACCCTCCCCCCTCTTACAAAAAGAGGCTCTTTATTTATAACATTTTTTTAGTTACATTACCATGGGTAAATACATGGGTGGGAAAATACCATGGGCGGATTTCCATTTGGATCATTACAATGGGTGGACTTCTATTTGGATCATTCCTCCCTCCTTAGGAAGCAATGGCCTCCATTGTGAAGTTCCCTCCAAAGAAGCTTTTGTCGAATATGAGTTATGGATGACCAAATGTTGTCGAAAACAAGGGTTTTGCATGGTTGACTCAATTTTTGTTTGGCCTTTGGCCCATTAAAAATTTAATTAGGTTTTTTATTTTTTTATTTTTTATTTATTTTCACATTTGCCACTAAAAAACTTAACCTTCATTCATAAACTTTATTACTTTAAATTTGCCGAAGGAATAATATAATTTTTTTTTTTTTTTATCTAAAGTTTTCTTCTTGGGGTTTTTGTGTTAAGAGTTTGAGACCTCTAAATTTTTAAAGGGAAAATTTGTGATGTTAGTTTTTTATTTATTTTTATTTTATTTTTTATTTTTCTATAGTCAAGGCACATTTAAATAATTTTCTAAAGTTTCACGATAGGAAAATAAGTTTTTTTTTTTTTTTGGATTGAAGCACTTAAGAAAAATCATTTTAATTCTGAATTGTTTGAAGTGTTTAGCATTTGAATTCCATGGTTCCTCATGGTAATTAATTTTCAAAATTTAATATTTCAAGTCTTTTGCACGATAAGGGTTTTTGATCATTTTTATGCTTGACATCTATTGAGATTGCTCATCATTTAATTAACTTTTATCATGGTTTAATTACTTGAATTATTGGATATTTATTGCATCTTAATTTTTTTGAGATTTTTTCAAGTAATTCTTAAATACTCTTTCATGGAATTGTGGTAAATTGCATATCTTTTGTTCCCTAAACTGAATATCTTTGAGCATCTATATAATTGGCATTGGTATTAAATTGTGAAAAAACTTTTGTTATCTTTGAGCTATAATTGCATTGGAAAGAATCTAGATAAGTTGAAGTGATAGCTTAATTGGGAATTATATTGTGATATTTTAAGCATATTGTTAAGAAGTTTATCTTTCAATCTAGTGAGGTGAACATTCATTTTGGCGATTAAGGGCTTTGATATATAACTCAGATATAGATCGCGGCATAAGCGCTTTCAATCCTTGAATTTAACTTCATTCTCACTCCATTTTTTAATCATCTCATGCATTTGCATATTAAGTTAGCCTTTCATAATTAAAATTTACTTCCAAACATAAGCTTGGTCGATAGAAATATAAGTACCTATCCATCTTTGCTTGAGAAGCTTACTTTTAATAGTACTTAAAACGGTGACATTGTAGTCGTCAGAGCCACAACTCTCTGTAGCGCCAGAGGAATTGAGTATGTTAGATTTTTAGGAGAGTTATTGTGAATTACACCTTAGTGTGCTTCACTTTATCTTCTCTTTGTCAGTTACTACAGAATCAAGCTCAATAAAGAAAGGATCGAAGGGTAAAACATTAGATATACATTAACTAAAATTAACCAAGATTCATGCATCTCACATTAGTTTTAGGATCTGCATTTCATATAAGATAGTTATTCATCCAAGCAACAATTGTTCATCAATTACTTGGTCCTAAATTCCTAGCAAGATAGTTGACTCCATAAGGCACTGGTATCAATTGTTTAAATATAATAAAATCCTTAAAGTCTTGTTAAATCTAAAACAAGTACTTGGTCACTTGACTGTGTCTCCCGAACTGGTTGGTTTCCAACTAGTTGTCCTTCATTCCATTTTTGTAAGGTCTACCCCCCTTAGCCTGTTGTTGGGAGACAACTTAAACAGAGAGATTAGGGATCAAGGTGACAACCCTCGATCTGAGCTGTTGTTGCGATGCCTAAACATTCTGTGCGAAAACATGCTCCACAAATTCCTTGAATAAACATGTCTTTTGGACAAGTTTACATCATGTTTACATGACTTGACTGTCGAAAAACCACCATTATCTTCAAAAATTTATATCTTATCGTAGACAACTCAAAATTCGACAATTCTTGTTGCTTTGGATTCTCTTCAATGCTCTCTATCATCTCCATCCATCACATATCTAAAATGCTCCATGGTTTTGGCCCAAACTCTTTGGGTACAAAACCTCAACCTTGAGTTCCAAGGCCACAATCACCTATTGTGGTTCTCCAACCTCCAAACCCCGAACTCTAGGGATTGGAGTACCTCCCAAGCCATCAAAAATCAACAAAAGGGACAAGTCAACCTCAAGATAACAATTCGTACCCCTCACAAGCCTATAAATAAGAAGGAATTCGACCTTATTTGGACACTCAAAAAGGCAAGTTAGATCTCCACAATATAGACGTTGGAAAAAGATGAAGAAGGAGGAGAAGAAGAAGAACAAGTTCGAAGTGCTGGGTCTCTCTCTTTTGTTAGGTTTTCTGCAATTACTGGGCAAGATGAAATTATGAAGCTGCAAGGTTGAAGTTGTGAAGCTGCAAAGTCGAAGTTATGAAGTTGCTTCTAGGTCGAAGCTGTGAAGTTGTTTCGAGGCTGAAGCTGCTAGTTCGAAGTTGCATCAAGGTCGAACTTGCATAAATTTTTGTTGGGGTCGAAGTTGTTGGAAAAGTTGATGGAAGGTCCAAGTTTGTTGCTGGAAGCCATTCAATAAGGAAAAAGTTGACTTGGTCTTGGAGGGTCTTGGTCAAGGGTTATAGGTCTTGGAATTCGTCAATTGAAGTTTGATAAGAAGAGAACAATTCTGATGGGTTTTCCTCTCAGTTGAAAGGTTTTGGCCCTGATTGATTGCCTACATCTTGTGTTCTATTGTCTCACTGTTCTTTATGATTTGATAGTTGTTTGATGATAGAAAACACTAATGATAATAAAGGAAAGAAGAAGTTAATCAAGTAGTAAAAATACATCGCAAACAATTATCAAAGTAAAAAAAATCACCTAATCTTGCTGCCCTAAATTTCTCAACATGGAATCAGAGCTAAGGTGACTACATCAAGGAAGGGCAACACAAAGAAGGATACTCAAGGGCCAAAGTATGAATAAATCATCTTGGAAACATCAAGAGCATCAATCATCAAGAAGAGTTTGAACAAGGAAGAGAAAGGAATCTAATACCCAATAAAAGAAGAATAAAGAAGATAAGCATTTTCTGATCTGTTTTGGGTTAATTCTCCTCCACAAGTGCGAAGGTTAGGGCATCATTGTAGCAATGAAAGCCGAAAATTGCAGTCACTCAAAGGAGCCAAAGTTTGGGTCAATGAAAGACTATTTGGCAAGCTGAATTGTCAAGAGGAGTCAAAGTCAAGTGAAGTCAAAGGAGGCAAATCTATCCATATTCCAGCCACACGTTTGACCTAGGGTTTTTGCAAAAAAGGTCGAAATTGTAGACCTCCTACAATAGGCCGAAATTATAAAGAAGGGCTGATAATTTGAGGTTGTGAAACAAGTTTGACTAGCGTTGACTTGAAGGAAGAAAAACAAGAAAAAATGTTGTCATCATCAAGGAATCAATGTGATCTCCTTGTGAGCCAAGGATCACTTTTGAAGGAAGACATCTTCACTAAGAAGACATCTTCTATTATTTACATCATCATCAAAATCAAGAAAGCATCAAGCTGAAGATTCCATCATCTAGGTGTATCTTCACTTGACAAGTAAGTATCTTTATATCTATATTTATCTATCAAAGATGACTTCATTTTGCAAGGAAACCAACAAATTGGTTGGGTCGTCAATTTTTTTTGCATGGAAGAGGATAGATTTGATCCTCATAAAAAATGAAGTCGTTGGTCATGTTAAGGGTTTAATTATCGAATCGTTGAAAGAAGAAGCTCAAGGTCTACACGATGAAGATATCAAAAGAAGAAGGAATAACCTCATACTTTATGAGGGTGTCAGAAATAAGAAGACCAACTCCAAGAGTTGGGAGAAATAATGCCTGACAAGGAAATGAATACCATAGTGCTCAATGCACTTCCAGAGGAATGGGGCAACTTCACATCAAGCATCTATCAGAAGAAGGAAGCTACTCCATTCAATGAACTATGGGCATTGTGCAAAATCAAAGAAACCAGGCTGAAGGCAAAAATTGATGTAGGATCAAACGAGCAAGCTCAAGTTTTTTTTTTCTACCATGGCTAGAAGAAAAAAAGAAGTTTGGGAAGCTTGGTCATCAGAAAAAGAAGAAGAACATGTCAAAGGTTCAATGCTTTGGCTATCATGAATATGGGAACTACTAGAGAGAGTGTCATAGCCTCAAGAAGGCCAACAACAAACAAGGGAAGAAGTCCATATCATTGAAAAATTGGAAGAAGCTGAAAAGAAGAAATTCGAGGAGGAAGTAAAACATGTCTACTATTGTTGAGATAAGTCTTCCTCACCTAGTTCTTTTCAAGTTTATGTTTTTTATTGTAAAGTATAACTATCATGATAATAATCATTAGAAGCATGATAGGATGCATCATGTTAGGAGATGGCATCATAGAAGCATACAATTGAAAGCAAGAGCTCGTGACATCATCATATAAAAGTATGAAAGATAGTTGAAATAGAAGTTTATAACAATCACCTATAGAAGGATGTAGCTCTTGGTAACCTCATTAAAAGCATTAGTAGTACTTATGGGAAAAAGAAAGTCATTTAGTATAGAGCTCATCATACATCATTCAAATGGAGCATTTGCAGGATGAGGATGATCAAGATCCTTTGTTGGAATCTTCATTGGAAGGTTCACCTATTGGAAAAAGCAAGTGTCTTGCCAATAATTCCAACTTGTATGGGATTCATGGGATGATGATATGATGTCAAACGAAGTGAAGTAGGTCAAGGGATTCAAGTTCTTTCAATCAAGGAAGCTGTCGAAGGAAGTCTAGATGACCTAAAGAAAGAGATGAGGTATGTATGCTTGTACTTGATAAAATAGAGTCATGACATATGGTTGCAGATATCATGAATGGTTGCTCTACGTCAAAAGCATGATCAAAATAAAGGATCTCCTCTTGTAAAAGGATGCATGAAGGCATTGTTCACACATTGACTAGCTGAAATCAACATAATATGTCCTCGTATGAAATATGAGGTGGTTGACAAAGTTGAAGGAACTATGATTGGAAGTTCATGGGAGAAAATGTGTGACGACCAAAAGTCATATACACAACAAAAATATTTAAAATACTTCGTAGACAAAGACATCCATCGTAGGACAGTAATTGTAAAATATATATTGCATTAAAAAATTGATATATGATGATACAAATGAGAATGAGGGTCCTGTATATATAGCTAGGTAAGTACCCTTTTACTAATGATTATGTCTTTAGGGACATACTTTTTTATTAATCGCTAACTAATTAATCATTAATCTTTGTTGTCTTTTACATTATTTGTGTTTATTTTTATATAAATTTAGTTTGTTACATTGCCTTCCCCTTCAAAAAGATTTGTTCTCAAAGCTTAGTGATGAACGATCGGTTCTCCTTTGTTGATCAGAATATCTTCTTATTTCTGAGCTTTCATCTTAGTTCATACAAGATGATATGATGTTTTGAGCGATAAACAGAGTTGTTGTTTTGAAAACGGATCAAACCATCCTAGATTAATTTTCTGGGAAATCTTCTGACCCTTGGAGACATGTGGTGAATAGTTATCATATGACTTGATTGAGCTTATTTCATTATTTCTGAGGCGTGGAATTTTTGTCTTTGCTGCAAATGACTTCTTCAAGCTCTTTTTGCTTCTTTGATATAGTTTTTTTGTTATCTTGAAACATCAAGTGATGCTAGCCTAAGCTGACAATACCCATAGTATGCATATAAAATGCATAATCTCGTTTATTCCCAGGAATTTCATTTATCTTGCCTAGTCAAACCTTCACTAGTTAAGGTTTAAGACCTCTTAATAAATTCTCATGCGGAAATGTTTCAAAAACTAATCAATGGTCTAAAGCTTAATTAATCACTCCAGTGGAAACTTTATTCAATCCTTATAAACTCTAATTAATTCTTAAACCTGCGCATATTAACCATACCTTTTAACTTTGGTCTCAACACTAATCATACCATGGTTAATTGCCCTTAATCCGTTTTATTATAGAAATATACATAAATCGCTTTTAACTTTACCTTTCCACATTTTTCCACGACTTTGGCACGTTTCCCGAGGCTCACCTAAAAATGACGCAAGATTGAACAACAATTGAATATCACCGATTGAACAACAATTGAACAACGCTTGCAATTGAACAACAATTGAACAATGCCCGATTGAACAGTAATTGAACAATAATTGCTCCCACCTTGACTTTCCACACAAATCTTGTCAGATTAATTCTCCACTGTTTGATCAAGACACACTTGATCCGACACCCAACAGTGATATCACATGGACTACTTGCATGGCATTTAATTGCCTGATCATCTTACATCGCATGTCGCAATTTCTTCCGCCCAGGGTTCATTCACTCATGAATGATGCGATGCAATATTAATCCAACGGTCAACACAATAATGATCCAACGCTCTGCGACCCTTCAACTAACACACTGGTTAAATAATAGTTAACCCCCGCAGTTGACTGTGACGTTAGCGGTTGAAAACACGATCAACGGCCAGGGTTTAACACGACGTTTTAACCATGATCAAAACATTTGACCGCTCCTATCCCCATACTTACTGATAACTCTATTTCATCACCAACTCACCATTCCAGAACGTCTTGATATCAAGTTCAATTCTACCAACTTATTTCTCCGCTTAGGAACAACGTGCCGAGACTTCTTTGATTACTCCGCTTGCAACTTATATCTTTGTTTCTTTAACACCACTTCGAACTAGAATACATAATACACTCTGTATTATTTCCCTTATTTCAGATTTTGTAATTACTTGACCTGCACATACATCTATTAAATCCGACTAGAATCACATGGATTCTACCCAGACAATAAGTCTTTTGTCACTCAGAAAGACTTTCAGAAATTCAACTTGAATTCATTCATCATGGTTTATCACACAAAACCATAAACTCCCAATTACGGATCACTCAACACATAAAAGGAATGACACACAGAGTCACAATGAATTCAATTTCCTCATTCATTAACAAATGTATAGATACAAATAAAACTCTGTTTTTACAATCTAGCTTTGGCCTGATCCGCCTTTACATGATCTGTATCAGCGGCCCTTTTTTGTTTCAATGCCCGTAGGCTCACAATCCAAACCTCCTAACTATTTTCTATCTCTCTCACTAACTCTCCAACTCTCTCTTTTAAGCCTTCGAGGTTTACATTTATACAAAAGGATTATGTTTACCAATTTTGGTTTAGATCCTCAATCTTCTCAACTAGACCCTAAGAATCCTCTAAGTCCTCAATTAATTCCTAAAATATCTTCTTTATCCCTTAAGGATCTCAACTTTCAACTATTACTAAGGATTCTCCATAAATCATGAACTACTTTCTAAGATTTACAATATCTCAATCCATACTAATTACTCATCAGCACTCATGTTCTCCTACATTTAGGAACATTTACAAATATCCTCATAATACTTAATTAATTCCTATTTTCATTAAAATCACTCAAAACTTAAGTAATTACATTAATTCAACGCTTAGGAAACCAAGTTCCTTAAAACACAAGACCCCCCTATGTCTACTAAAATACAATGATTCTTCTGAGCCAAATGCTCTTGCATCATCAAGTGTGAGATATTCTTAAGGTCTTCTAATGAAGACTTTATTGATTTTGATTTACTTGTTATGTTTCGAAACATGACCATATTCCCTTTATAAGGAAACACCAAAACTTGTTTATCTATATTTAACATGAATGTACCCAGATCCTTAAACCAGGGTTTGACCGAGTATGATGTCAGTCTTTTTATCCGTCCTTACAACATGAAATTGAGACATGTATTCATAATGACCCATTGTCACTTATAGATTGCTAATTTTATATTCTTTTTGGTCAAAAATATTTTTCCTTACACTAATGCTTAGCTCTGGAATTAATTGTTGATTTGCCACGCTGATGTTGATATAATTTTTATCGTTCCTTGGGTTTACGGTGACATTAACTTCTTTGCCTTGGATACTTCCTTTTAATGTAATTCTTCGTGATCTTCTTTTCAATGATTGATCCCATTTGTTATGTCGAGAAGACCTAAGGTATTATGTAATCACGCCCCTTTTTTTATATATATATATAATATATATATATATAGTATTTTTTAAATAATTTAATTAATTAAATAATTTAAATTAATTAATATATATAATTATTAATTTTCTTTGAATAATATATTAATTTATATAATTGTATTAAACATATATGATATAGTTTGTATTTAATAAATCCAACACTATGGTTAATGGGTTAAGTAATGGGGTTACGACTTTTTTACTCACACCTCCTAGCCTTTCACTTAATATGTCGTACGAAGATGGGTAACAGTAAGGAAAATGAAATTAATGTGTTGGGGTAAAGGAGCGATGGATTATATGGTGGCTAAGCAACAGATAGGGACGACAAAAGTGTTAAGCTAGCAGATATAGTTTAGTGGCAGTTGTGTAGTGGTAATATGGTCATTTTGAAGTGTGGGTAGTTGTGATATTGGCCGATGGTTACACAACGACGGAGTTGATCAATGGTGGCAGATGCGACATACAAGGAAAATGGAAGTGGCGATACACATTAGGTGACTTTCGGGAGTCGAATGGAGTGGTTTTGTGGTGGTGAGAAGGGTTGGCAACAACGACAGTCGAAGAGAGCGATTGTGTAGCAATTTTGATGGCAAAAACGATGACGGTTGCAGACGATTCGTTCGGCTTGATGTAGGCTTTCGGCTAAGTGACGGTCGTGTGGGCTCTTGTGGCAGCTTTGCCAATTGTCGACCTGCTCCACAGTGGTAGCAATGCAGTCTTTGCGCAAAAGAGATGACTGCAGGTTTATATATATCAATGTTTTAAAACTCCGACTCGACCGAGCAATGACTCCGACTCCGACTCCGAAACGGTAATGACTCGGCCGGCTTGTTTTCAATGACTCGGTCGTTGTAAAAAATACATTAAATATTTAGTTTTTTTTATAAAAAAACATAATTTTGAAGATTTTAAACCTAATTTTAAAGATTTTCATTCATGTTTCCAAACACACAGCATTATAATATAGATGAAAGACAACATATCATTGGTTTGAGTCCTTCCCTTAATATAGTTTACAAGGATTTCCAACTAAAATCCCAGTGTAATTCCAGAAGTGCCCCCTGGTCATTTTCCAATTCACTTAATGAGTCCTAATACATAGATGAAATGATAAGAAAAAACTGAGATTAAAAAATGTTTACACTAATCTTTACATAAAAAATTAGTAACACAGTATATAAAAGTACACCTTCATACCCATAAGAGACAGTCATATTTTTACATAAATAAAATGATGAAAAGCTTAGATGAAAAAATATATAAACTAATAATTGGATAGAAACTTAATAACAGTCTTCAGGCAGTGTATAAAAGCACACCTTCACATTCTAGGAGAACAAGTGTGGGGTGTTGAAATTAAACATTTGTGTACGAGGCAAACTGTGAAAACATAGAAATTCAATAGAGAGTTTGCTGATCCATGCACTGCCAATATATTCACATTGATTGTGGGAATCTCTATTCTAAACGCTGGAGCAGTCCAATTGCTATATGTAAGATCTTGAACTTTCAATGCGTAATTCTATCCCGAGAAGATCGCCGAGAAAACATAGGCTGAACGCTTTTAGCCGTTTTAATATTACATTGGAACTTTTTGTTTTAACGCTAAAATGGCATTAGTAACGTTGCATATGTTCCTCAGTATGGATGAATAAGTAACTGTTTGATTGAAATGGAATGCTTACTGTAAAGTTAAAATAACTTGACTGCAACTGTGACTCGGCCGTTTCATCATGGAAACGGTCCATTTCGGCCGAGTCAGCCATGACTCGGCTGAGTCATTGAATGACTCGGTGGTCCGAACTGAATCAAGCACCGTTTCATTGGGGAGGCCTCTGACCCGGATCAACCCGGCCGAGTCAATGTTGACTCGACCGTTTTTTAAAACACTGATCTATATATATATATATATATATCAACCCGAACGAATCGTCTGCAACCGTCGTCGTTTTGGCCATCAAAATTGCTGCATAATCACTCCCTTTGACTGTCGTTGTTGCCGACCCTTCTCACCACGACAAATCCACTCCATTCGACTCCCTAAAGTCATATATATATACATATATATTAAATCACTCTCTCTCATTTTTTAAATACATTTTTTAATTTGTATTTGTAATAATATATATATATATATATATATATATATATATATATATTAGTTATTATTTTTCAGTAAATTCTATTTTTTTAATAATTTTGTCTTATTCCTTTTTATTCAATTCTTTTTTTACTCTTTTTTATAAATTTTTTTAATATTCTTTTCTTTTTTCCTATATATATTTTTAATCTCCTTTTTTTTTTTTTATTTATATTTGCTTTCATTTTATCTCTTTTTTAATATATATAATCAATATTATATATATATATATATGGCCAAAGGCTTGAATGACGATATGGAGAAACTCCAAATTTTTGTAGCAAAAAACTTCAACGACAATGATGTTGACGAATTTGATGGTCAAAGACTTGGATCAGAGAACGAGGCTCTTATGCAGCGGTTGAGCATCAAGAGCATTAAACAACTTTGATACCAATGTAACGACAAAAGTCACATACGCAGAGGAAATATTAAAATACTTCGTAGACAAAGACATCCATCGTAGGACATTAATTGTAAAATGTATATTGTATTAAAGAATTGATATATGATGACACAAATGAGAATGAGGGTCCTGTATATATAACCAGGTAAGTACCCTTTCACTGACGGTTATGTTCTTAGGGACATATTTTTTCATTAATTGCTAACTAATTAATCATTAATTTTATTTGTTGTCTTTTACATTATTTGTGTTTATTTTTATATAAATTTAGTTTGTTACAAAATATGTGAATAAAGAAACGAAGAGATAATGAAATTCGTAACTATGGAGAAGGCAATCAACATCTAAGGACTAGAAGATTTGACTATGATATCTCCATGGAAAGATATGAAGATCGTGATAAAGTTTGAAAAAGAAAGAGACCCTTGACGTTGTTTATCTTTTTGGAAATGTGTCAATATATATGCAGGACGCTAATGCAAACATGGAAATGTCATGAGGAAAGACCATCACAAAGGTATTTTTGATTTAATGTTCATTTTCTATTTTTGAATAATATATGATGGGATTTTGCAGGGCTACCAAAGGAAGAGCTGTAGATATCATCTACAACTAACATTCATGTGGTAGGATGAAAGATATCAAAGGAAACATGATGCGAAGAAGGTAGAAAGGTATGAAGGAAAGGCCAGATATGGACTATTGGATCACTTTCCAATGAAAGAAAGGATGAAACGATTCTTGAATGAAATTGATGGATCACTGATGCCCTACGAAGAAATCCCAAAAAATATGAAGACTCTTGAATAAAAAAAAAGAAGTTCATGACATTGAAAGGAGGAATTCTTCAAGCATTTGGTTGTCCCATGATCTCCACATACAGAGTTGTTGGAAGCAAGTCCCTGATAAAGAGGGAGTTTGGTCAAGTCCCTGATAAAGAGGGAGCTTGGTCAAGTCGCTGATTAAGAGGGAGCTTGGTCAAATCCCTGATTAAGAGGGAGCTTGGGTACATTTCTTCACTAGAATGGCATATCCTCTCTAATTGAGAGGGAGAGATAGACACATCATTCTTGTGTTAACTTAGGAAGATAGAATGGAGGATTGGGTAAGCATTTGGCATCTGATACTCTTTGAAGATGTGGTAGGGCATCCAAGATAAGAGTAGTCGTAGAGGACCGATATTCTTTGAGGATTGGGAATTCAAGATAAGAATAATCTTGGTGGAACATACTCTGAGTGAACCAAGGTGGGGTATGTTCCAAGAGAGACAATAATGAGGGTGTTTATAAATCATTGATCTCGCCAGCATTGTGCTATGATCTCGTGAAGAGATAGAGTTGTTAGTCAAGGCCTTGTTATGTGACAATGCTGGATGATATCATGTTAAACAAATGGGTTACCAACTTGACTCTTCTTATGAGAATTCTTCAGATTGAGAATGTCCAAGTACTGTTGAGCTAATTTATGTGACTAAATTAACGCAAGTATTATTATCAATCCGTGTTTGTGAAACTTGGAGGCAAATCCACTATTTGTGAAGATCAAGTATAACTACACTTTGAAAGATAAATGACAAAAGAAACTAAGGAAACATATATCTAAAACTCTTAATTCAATCAGCTTAAAAGAGGAAACATTGAAAGAGTTCTTGACTCAAGAGATCTGCTCTCACCTCAATTATGACTTTAATGAATTAGAGATTATAATCAAAGACTCAAGATGCATAAATCATACATGAAAAAGAGCTCTTAACTTAAGAGGCATTCAAAGTTTTCCATAATAACTCATTCATCTCAAGATATAAATCTAAATGGAAACAAACTGTTTGCATGTAAATAGACTAAATCTAATTCACCATTTCATAGAGAGAATGCCCAACTTGAGCACTTGCTTGCCAAATCAATTAGATGATGAATAAACCATTAACAAATGAAATCAATAACCATGATGCAATCTGAAATAAGACTTTGAAAAACTAAAGCTATCATCAACTAGATTTGCAATGAAATAAAACTAGTCTAACTTGGAAGTGTACTTAGCTTGGTGTGGGGGCCCTCCACCCTTGCCTTGCACACTTATGAAGGTGATATCAGAAGCTTTAGATCAGTCAAACATCCATGTATTGATCAGCAAAATTAAAGTAACACAAGTCTCCAACTTAAGTCTTCACACCAAAAATATTACAGCATAGAAGTATCAAATGTCAAGTGTGTTGAGCCATCAAAATGTGGCTCTTAAATAATGAGTTTATGAAACCAACTGATTTGAAATCACTCTAACAAACATAGCTATCCTAATCCACCTATCCAAGTCGAATCCAACTTCCTCATCCCAAGAAATATGACTAAAATCAGGGAATCCTAAAATAGCCCTATTTAAATGGGATTTCTGGATGACTAGTCATGATTGACTAGCTCCAAAAAGGCATAAGAAAACTCGTTCTGCTGAAACCAAGCATAGGTGGCTTGGTCCTAGTTCCCAAGCATTCTATTCATGCATCCCATTCGTGCTGAAGTGGCCTGCATCCATATCAACCATGAAGTGATTACGGGAATTTTTTAAAACTGCCAAAATTGCACTTAAACTCAAACTTTAATAAAAACTTTAGAAATTGATAAATTAAAGTTAAATACCTGATTAAACACCAAATATTCATTAAAATGAGATGGATGAGGTGAAAATGAGGGATAAATGGATAACTAGATAAGTTTATCAAAGCAAAATGAGATCAAATCTGAAGCCCAACATCTCTCCCATGCTTATGATCAAGCATGTCCCCATGCTTGCTTGCTCCTCTTGGACCTTCTTCCCCCTGAAGTAGATGTTGTGCCTGTATCTGTTTCCCTGTTCACATAATCAAGTTCTGATTCTTGTTTGGCCTTTAATATTGCTGCTTTAACCTTCTGCTTTTCATACTTAGCTTGCCATATGTTTTTGTCTTTCAGCCACTTGAATGCTTGTTTAGAAAGCAATTCATTTCTTCTTTTTAACCTGCTTATTTCTTCCTGTAATTTGTCATTTGTTTTTATTAACTTTGCATTTTCTTTTCTCTGTGCTTTATTCTCTGATTTCAATTGCTTCTCAACAATTTTACTTATCTCAAGCTGATCTGTTAAGTCTTGTATCTTGGCCAAATTCAGTTCTTTTTCAAAATCTTGGGTATTTTTCATCAAGGATTCTCCTGCATCATTATCAAATATGGAATATCTCTCAAGGGGTTCCTGTTCTTCTGGTTTCCTAGGAGAATAGGCTTCTACCTCCTTTTCAAAATCAACAGAATTCCTAGTCCTAGGAACAGAAATAGATGTATCAATCTCATGCATGACTAACTTCTTTGCTCTGGTTCTAGGATAGAAGGGAGAGTTCATCATGCTTCTATCTTCTTGCTCTACTTTGTCTTGTATATCAACAAAATGTTCAGTAAAATGATGTTTATGCATAAATTCCTTCCAGTCTAACCCTTTTTCTTTCACCTGATACTCTACCAAGATTTTAATTAACCCCTGATGATATACCTGTGTTGCCTTTGGCTTATTCTCCTGTTTCACTGTTTCAACCATTTTAACAAGACTTTTACATAGAAAATATGGCAAGTTTATTCTACCATCTCCTTTTATGTGCTGCAGCAATATAACATGGTATAGATGAGCAATGCTATACTGTCGGTCACAAGTCAAAAATTTTTGAATAATCATAACTAATTCTCCCCATGGTTCATTGAACCATTCACGGGGTATCCCCTTAGCTCTATCAAAGGTGCCTTTCCTGTTCTTTTCAAGGAAGAAAGTCCAAGCTTTCTCCTTGAAATGCAAACCCTTATGATAGTTTTCTCCTATCATAGGCAAGTTTAGGGCTTTGGACAAGAACTCCTGAGTTACTGGGATACTGAGTTCACCTACTTGAGTTTTATCTTGACTGAAATTATTGATAAACTCTTTAGTTATCTGTTCTGAATGACCATTGAACTTCTGGAGAAATCCTATCATGCCCGACTGATATAATTTTTCTACTGTTTCTTTTCCCCAATGCTCTATGTAAAATCTGGGTTCTACCCAGTTTGTCATGATTTCTGTGAACCAATAAATGTAATCCTCAGCTGTTACTAATTTCATTTTGACAAGGATAATGATTATTGTTTTTAAATGAAATTGTAAAAGCAATGAGGCTTACCTGCCCTCTCTGATTCAACTTTAAATCTCTGTTGTCTTTCCTCTGTATAAACCTGTTTCAAACCCCTGTTTCAAAGCACACCAACCTGAATACCCATTATCAATACACTGTCCCCTGTATGTTGTTTTTAAACAATAAATACACATATAGAATTAACCATGTTTTCCCAAGCAAAATAACATGATTACTGTGTATTTAAATAAAAACATAAGAAAAAAAAAATTCTCTCAGCTTCCTCAATCATTCTCTGTGTATTCACAATGGATTTTTTTCCTCTCGGCCTCAAAACATTCCTTGTTTATTCCTAATGGGAAAAGCATGTCTGTATAATGCAAAAAAAAAATTGCTCTCGGCCTCTCAGAAATTCAACAAACATTGACTGCAAATTGCACTGGCCTTTCAACAAAAATGACTGTATACACAAGCAATTTTTTCTCGGCCTCAATCCACTGCAACATTTGACAAAAACATTATTGTATATAAAAGACTGCAGACACCCTATGAGCCTAGAGGGCTATTCACATGCGCTTGGCCTCAGCTCAATCAAATGGCAAACAAAAATTTTTAAAAAGAACTCAATCTATGAACCCTCGGCCTCAAGGCACAACCATGCAACGTTGTCTGTCAACAAAAATTTGCAGTCAATAATATGAATTTGAGGACAGTTCTACGCATTCAATGGCACAAACATATGAGTATATATAAGCGCACAGTGAAATATGGACGCGTTTGACTCGTTTTGACATATGACTACAGCATTCCCCTGTTCCTTTGTGACATACCTCCCCACGGCATATATCTATTCACATCTGTTACAACTCATATATATATACAACACTCAATTTAATGCATATGCCAACATTCTGTTCGGTGCAACCACGTATTCACAAACCCTCATAACGTTGTTTGACAGCCGATGACAATGGCGCATATTGAAAACATATACATATGCATTTGAAAACTTGGCGGCTCTCAGCAAACAAAGAGATGCGACTATAGTTCAAACAACAGTGTTTATACATTTAACAACCCTCACGCTCAGTCATTTAAACTTCCTCACCGCGTTAAATGCATTTGATTTCTCATTTTCCTCTATCGTGTCATGCATGCAACCAGTGATTTTAAATGCTGGCCGATTATCATTGTTTTTACGCCACAGTTTATGCATTAAGATTGATTCATTTCGTCCCTACGTGCTGTATACAGAGAGTTATCCTGGATTTTTAGAGTTACCTGGCTGTCACTGGCCGCGTGGGATGCAAACAAACCGTCGAATCCCTTCCTTCTCGGGCAGTCAAACTGGTGTCAAACAATCAAACCTTGTGAGTAATGGCGGACTCAAGCTTATCTACAGTCGCCGAGCGAAAATCATTCACGTTCTTACCTTGTTTATTTACCAAACTCGGCGTCTTCACCTCAGAATTTCCCTTTAAAATTCCTCTCAGCTTACTCCGTTCACCTTTTGCTTGTTCTGATCTCAAACCCGACTCTCTGAGCTCTTGGCGATGAAGAAATGGTGGTTTGAACAGCGCAGGGAAGGTTTCTTATGACCGTTTCCTTACTGTACCTTTGTTTCATTAGTTGGTAGACGTGGTTACATGGCCATCCTCATTGACTCAGTCGCCCGACTGAGTCATGAGGATGGCCGTATTTGTTTTTTTTCTACTCATATCTTCCGTCGTTTCACCAACCAATAGCCCTCCGCTGCCATAACACCGTGTCAAAATCCGGACCTGTGTGCCGTATGGGGTTCACCGTTTTGACTCATTGCAATTGCGTTGTGATTATACCCATCATATAACCATTCTCTGCCTACAGTGTAATGATCGTTGGTTGCAATGATTTTGTTTGAATATCATTCTCCCACAAATGCATACAGCCTCCTCCATATCATTTCTTTGCAACCCTTCTCTTTGTTATCATAACTCTCGGCCCTTTGCAATTATATGATATTCCTTTTGATATGCCATAGTTTCACTTACCATATCATTGAATGCCACGGCCTCCCTTACATCACCATTATATTGCGCCCGCGTCCTTTGTATGACTATGTTATATGCTATTCATTGTTTGGCTATTCGCTTTAGGGTTTATAAATATGTCTCAATTCTTTTTATAACCCTTTCTTTTGATTTTTGCGCACTTTATATTACCATTGCCATTGACATATATGCGCATTCCCCTTTGTAACATTATTAGGTTATGTTTGTTTAAAAATAATGGTAGCGCCTTATAACCTATAATGTGCATGTTTTATGTTTTATAATTTAGCGCATACTTTATAACATAGCCTTTATAATTTTAAAAATGACCATTGGGGTCATGTTTTAAAATTATAACCATTCTAATGCTCTGAGTTCATGTGCAGGTACAAGAGTGGTCCCAGTTTGATCATTTTGCGTTTAATGAAAAATACCTAGGGAAATTTTGATGTGAATGGAATGGAATATGAATAGGGAATGTAGGGTATATATGTGGGAAATAATATCAATGAATATTTGCAGATATTAACTTCAATTAAATCAAAACTAGAAGTTCCTAAAAAAAATTTGAAATTTAAGCACAAAATGGCTTATGAATATACTCCCTTGCTGTTGTTTGTACAGGTGAAATGTACAGGTGCTCCTTGATGCTGTTTGTACAGGTGGAATGTTGGATCCAAAATGTGTTTGGATAAATGAAAAGTAGCCTTTTATTACTGCTTCTTGTTCACTATACTCCCTTGCTTGAATTATTCAGGTCCCTTTGAATGATGTTTTGCTTTCAGGTCCCTCTGCAATGTGTCTGGAATGATTTAATCTGCTGCAACTCGTTTGCTTCAGGTCCCTCTGCAATAGTATTTCTTCTCAGGTCCCTTTGCAATGCTTCTGGTATATTGTCTCAGCTCTGATCTGGTTCTGCTGCAAAAAGTTTGCTTCAGGTCCCGTCTGTAATAGTGTTTCAACTCAGGTCCCTTCTGGTTCTGCTGCAACATATTTGCTTCAGGTTCAAAGTGGACAACACAATCCTTTAGCTGTAACAGCTAAAAGCTTGCTATAAGCCTCTCCCTTGTTGAATGTTTGACTTGTCCTCAAGTCAACTGTTGAGAGGTCCTGCATTGAAATTGTGTTAGAGTAGTAAAACAAGAATATAGAATTCATAGAATCCAGGTTTCCCTGGTTTTCCCCTATGAATTCATGCTTGTTGAGTGCCAGTTGCCTGGTTTTCACTAGCAAACAATTTATGTTTGGATTTTTTTCATATATTTTTTCTCTTTTTTTATGTTTTTTTTCTTTTTTTTTTTTTACTATATATTTTTTATGCTTTTTCTGAACTGGAAGATGGCATGGCCATTATTTCCAGTCCGGATTCTTGGATCAGTTGTTTCATAAATGTCTCTTTACTAATAGGCTGATGATAGACTTTCAGCCTATGACCATTGACAACAAATGAGGTGGGATCCTGGTCGATGGTCTTTATCCTCACAGCTCCATTGTCAAAGATTTCCTCGATTTCATATGGCCCCAGCCAATGTGTTGTAAATTTCGCTTTGAAATCCCTGAATTTGGAGTCGAATAATAACGCCCAGTCTCCCTTCTGGAATGTCTTGGTTTTGATGTATCGATCATGCCATTTCATCCTCTGTTGCTGTACTAATGTTGTCTGTTCAATTGCTTGTTGACGCTTTTCATCCAATTGGTTAAGTTCCATGATTCTCTGTTGTTGTGCCTCTGTCAGGTCCATGCCCAACTGTGCTGCTAATCTGTAGGTTTGTATCTGAAACTCAATTGGCAGTAGGGCTTCCTTTCCATATACTAACTGGTATGGACTAAAACCAGTTGTATTTTTCCATGTGATCCTATAAGCCCATAATGCATCCTTTAGTTTTTCAGACCAGTCCTTTCTATTCAGCTGCACTGTCTTAGTCATAATATTTTCTAAGACCTTGTTTGTGGATTCTACCTGACCATTTGCTTGCGGGTGATACAGAGTAGACTTTCTATGCTTTATCTTGTATTTTTCTGTCAGATCCCGCACTAACTTTGAGGTAAACTGCGTTCCTTGATCTGTCACTATTTGTCTTGGTACTCCATATCGCACAAAAATTTCTTCAAAGAGGAAAGTAACCACTGTGTCTTCTGTCGCTCTGCTTACTGCTTTGGCCTCTACCCATTTTGTCACATAATCCGTGCATACAAGAATGTATCTTTTTCCATTTGACGGTGGATTAATGGGTCCCACAAAATCAAGCGCCCATTGTTCAAATGGGTCAATCAGGACTTGAGGCTTCAGTGGCATTTCATCTGACAAGATGGGTCTCCCTACTCTTTGGCAACTGTCACACTGTTTGACATATGCCTTAGAATCCTTGAAGACAGATGGCCAGTAATAGCCCAATTGCAGCACTTTGTATGCTGTTCGTTTGTCTGCAAAATGGCCACCACATGGTTCGTCATGGCATGCTCTGAGTATATCTAGTATTTCATCTTCACGCACACACTTTCGAATCATTAGATCAGAACCAGTATAAAACAAATCACCATTTACCCAACTATATCTAGAACTTTCTCTAACTATTTTCTTTCTTTGCTTGCTTGTAAATTGATTTGGAAATTTTCTAGATGACAAGTAATTTGCAATATCAACAAACCAAGGGGTTTTTACTGTTATTGCAAATAGATGTTCATCCGGGAAGTTATCTATCACAGGATTTGGGTCTTCTGGTGATTGGATGCGGGACAGAAAGGTAGCCACCTGGTTTTCCTTACCGGGTCGGTCTTGGATTGTAATGTTAAATTCTTGCAATAACAGGAGCCATCTTGTAATTCGTCCATTAGTGATGGGTTTGTTCATCAAGTATTTTATTGCTGAATGATCTGTGTGAATAAACACTTGATATCATGTTATGTAATGTCTGAATTTGTTTACTGCGTGTATAACAGCTAACATTTCTTTTTCAGTGACTGTATAGTTTGCTTTTGCAGGTGTTATATTTTTACTAATAAAGTATATTGCATAGTTAAGCAAATTTTCTTTCTGTCCTAAAGAGGCACCTATTGCTGTATCGGATGCGTCAATGGAAATATGAAATGGTAAAGACCAATTTGGTCCACGAAGTATAGGCGCCACTGACAGTTTGTCTTTTAAAATTTGAAAAGCATTTTCACAGCTAGTAGTCCATTGAAATTCAATGTCTCGTGCTAACAGTTTAAACAGAGGTTGTGCTATTTTACTAAAATTCTCAATAAAGCGTCTGTAATAGCCTGCATATCCCAAGAAACTTCTTACCTCCTTCTGTGTTGTAGGTGGCATTAAGTTAACTAGGACTTCAATTTTGGTTGGATCCACCTTGATTCCTGATGCAGAAATATGGTGGCCCAGAACTATTCCCTCTGTTAACATCATATAGCACTTCTCGTTACTTAATGACAGATTTGTTTCGATACATCTTTTTAAGACTTTTTCAAGGTTATTGAGGCAATCATCATAGGTATTTCCATAAACTGTGAAGTCATCCATATACACTTCTACACATTCATGGACCAGATCAGCAAATATCGCAAGCACTGCTCTCTGAAAAGTTGCAGGTGCATTGCATAACCCAAATGGAAAAACGTTGTATGCATAGGTTCCCCATGGGCAGGTAAACGTAGTTTTGTCCTGGTCTTCGGTTGCTATTTTAATCTGATTGTACCCGCTAAACCCGTCTAAGAAAGAAAAATATTTCTTTCCAGCTAGAGAGTCTAGCACTTGGTCAATGAATGGTAGTGGAAAATGATCTTTTAATGTACCTTTGTTTAGTTCACGGTAGTCTACACATACCCTCCACTTTCCATTTTTCTTTGGAACAATAACTAATGGAGAAACCCATTGACTATCCGAAATAGGATAGATGAATCCGACATTTAACAGCTTTTGCAGTTCTTCTTTTACTATTTCTTTCATTGTAGGATTCATTCGTCTTTGCGGTTGTCTAACAGGTTTTAGTTTATCATCAGTATAGATGCGATGGGTACATGTGCTAGGATGGATTCGTTGCATATCAGTATAATCCTAGGCAAATGCTTTTGAGTATTTCTGTAGTAATGCAATTACCTCTTGTTCTTGTTTTGATTGCAGCTGGTTTCCAATATTGAGAGTTTTACCAGGGTATACCTCAATTGTTTTGATTACAGGATTGGAAATTGTGTTTACAGGAAAAATGTTTACAAAAGAATTTTGCAAGGTTGAAATAGTACAAGTTTCCTGGAAAAACTGATTTAAAAGGTTATCAGCAGCTTCATACTGTTCTCTTCTAAGCTGCTCTGAAATATTCGGTTCTGAAATGAAAAGATCCATCAAATCTTCATTCCCTTCCTCTTCCCTAAAATCAAAGAATTGATTAATACTTAAAACTACTTTTGTTTGCTTGTTTTCCTGGGTTTCAAGTATTGATTCTAAGGAAGTGGTTTGTGCAGGTGAATAAAGAGTGATGTGTTTCTTTTCATCTCCATGCGAGATAATCATACTTCCTGATCTGCGTCCTATAAAGGCATCGGCGGTAGCTAACCATGGTCTTCCTAAAATTAGAGGATGTCCTCCCAGATTTGTTTTTGGTTGCAGAATGAGGAAGTCAACAGGATATTCCCATGAATCCAAAGAGACTATGATGTCTTCTATCATTCCTTCCGGAACAACTTTAGATCTATCTGCGAGTTCTAATACTGTTGAAGTTGTTTGAATGTCGTTTAATTGTAAAGCTTTCATTGTCTCTAATGTCATTACATTGATAGCTGCCCCTAAGTCTATTAATGTATTAGGTACCGAGAAATTATTGATTGATATGGTAACCATAGGGATACCAGGATCAAGATATTTTTCTACAGTAGTTTGTGTAGACATAAGGCTTGCTAGCTTTCCAATGACTTGGATTGTAGTGGGATCTTTTCTTTTTCTCCCAGATTTCTTAATGCATAATTCCTTTATTGTTTTAGCATAGCTAGGTATTTCTTTAATTGCTTTTAACAAAGGAATTTTCACATATGCATTCTTCAATTCATCTAAAATATCAAATTCAGGAAGGGTTATTTCTTTTGATTGTTCCACTAACCTTTCAGGATAAGGTGGAGTTTGAGTAGTGATTGATTTACCTTTCTGAACTTGTATTTCAGTTTGTGCTTGTTCAGATGATTCTCCCTGTTCAGCTGGTTCTTCTATAATCGGAGGAGAATCCTTTTGAAGTACTTTACCAGACCTTAAATGGACATCATTTAGAGGAAGAATTGAGTAAGTAGGAAAATATGCTGCCTCCTCTACATTATATGTTGATTTGTCCATTTTGTTATTTGGATTGGCCACCGGTTGGGCTGGCAATTGTGTTGGTCTTGGTTGATTTGATGGTAACTGTAACTGTTGTTGTTGTGGCAGCATTGGTGGTGGATTCTGCTGTGGAAATGGAATGGATGGCGGATATGCAGAATTTTGCTGTTGGAATGGCATAGATGGAGGATATGGAGGATATGAAAATGGTTGTTGCTACTGCTGCTGGTAATGTTGTTGGTATTGTTGATACTGTTGTGGTTGTTGGTTTCCATAACCATATCCCCGCCAACCTTGTGCAGGTTGTTGTTGATATTGCTGTGGAGGCCAAGCTTGCCACGACATAGGAGGGTTCCAAGGATTATAAGATGGATAAGCATAATTTTGCGGAGGAATTTGCTGTTGATTTGGCTGAGGCATTCTAGGTGGCCATGGTCTCCTTGGTGCAACATAATAGAAACCTTTTGCTCCTTGCATTTCATCTATTGAAGTATTTTGTAGTTCTTTCAATGTTGCACATTGTTCTGTGGAGTGATTACCTGTACAAAGACCACACACTTGATGTTTCTTCTTACATTTTGAACAAAATATGGCTAAGGCTTTTTCTTCTTCTTCCTTTTTCTTATTAGCCTTTAGCACATCTACTTGTGTCCCTAATGTACTCAGAAGATCTGTTTTGAAATTCTCCAATAGACTTCCTATTTCAGCCCTTGTTATTCCTCCTGCAGCTGACTTTGCTGCTTTAGAACTTGCTTCTCTTCTTCCGGTCTTTGATCTTCCTCTTGAATATTTCTGACATAACTCGACAATTTCATCAAATGGAAGATTTGAAATATCTCCTTTACCCATTACATTAAAATGTCAAGGTATTCATCCCTTATACCTTTGAGGAAGATTGTGCGAACAGTGTCTTGATTTAGGGAATGTTGTTTAGACTTCTGAAGATTATATGCAAACCGTTCTAAATATTCCTCTAGATTTTCTTCTTCTTGCTGTGTCATTCTAAACACATCTTCCTTTGAATCTCTAGATCTGCAATAAGGCTGGTATTTCTTAAGGAAGACTATTCGCATATCATCCCAGGAATCTATTGTTTGTTCTCCTAATCCCATAAACCATTTCAAGGCTGCTACTTTCAGTGTTGCAGGAAAAAGACGAAGTTTATGGACATCATCCGTTTAACCATATGTTCTACATAAGATATCGAATTCAAACATGAATGAATCCGGATCTTCGGTAGACATTCCATAGAAGTTTGGCAACACAGAAGGTGGAATGTTTTTCATTTTTACTTCTTCTCCTAGTATTGCACTGGTATCTATGATTGGGAAACCAAAGGTTGTTTCTTGGTCATGTCCATCTTCTTGTCTTTTTCTATCATTTTCTGTCTTCCTATCTTCCTCTCTCTTCCTCCCCCATTCTCTTTGTTGTCTTTCATTTTCATCTCTTTGTTCCTCATCATTGAGATGGACAGATCCATGTCCTTCTGCCATTGTTTGATTTGTTTCAATTTCAGGTGGAGGTTCAAGTTGTGGAAAGATAGGTGGATCAATAGATGGAAAGATAAATTGCTTGCCTTTCTCTTTTGGTTTTCCAGAAGTGGAGAATTTTTACTTTGTTTCCCAAGCAGACAATGTTTGCCTTTCAATCAAAGTTAATCTTTGACCACTTCTTTGTTTTTCAATCAGCTCTTCAATGAGTGGATTACCAGTAACAGGTGTATGTGATGAGCCTATTTCTATTCGAGGGGGGTTTTTGATAAATATACCGTAAGGATCTCTAACTCTAGGCATAAAGAATCATAATTAAGAAAATGAAATGTAACTAATGTTTTTGTTTATTTTGGATTTTATCTTTCTATAGATTATGCCGATATTTGCCTCCCCGGCAATGGCGCCAAAATGTTGAGCTAATTTATGTGACTAAATTAACGCAAGTATTATTATCAATCCGGGTTTGTGAAACTTAGAGGCAAATCCATTATTTATGAAGATCAAGTATAACTATACTTTGAAAGATAAATGGCAAAAGAAACTAAGGAAACATATATCAAAAACTCTTAATTCAATCAGCTTAAAGGAGGAAATACTGAAAGAGTTCTTGACTCAAGAGATCTCCTCTCACCTCAATTATGACTTCAATGAATTAGAGATTATAATCAAAGACTCAAGATGCATAAATCATACATGAAAAAGAGCTCTTAACTTAAGAGACATTCAAAGTTTTCCATAATAACTCATTCATCTTAAGATATAAATCTAAATAGAAACAAACTGTTTGCATGTAAATAAAGGACTAAATCTAATTCACCATTTCAAAGAGAGAATGCTCAACTTGAGCACTTGCTTGCCAACTCAATTAGATGATGAAGAAACCATTAATAAATGAAATCAATAACCATGATGCAATCTGAAATAAGACTTTGAAAAACTAAAGCTAACATCAACCAGATTTGCAATGAAATAAAACTAGTCTAAATTGGAAGTGTACTTAGCTTGGTGTGGGGGCCCTCCACCCTTGCCTTGCACACTTATGAAGATGATATCAGAAGCTTTAGATCAGTCAAACATCCATGTATTGATCAGCAAAATAAAAGTAACACAAGTCTCCAACTTAAGTCTTCACACCAAAAATATTACAACATAAAAGTATCAAATGTCAAGTGTGTTG
>APFE030615346.1:0-12427 GCA_000404065.3 Pinus taeda | reverse complement strand
ATTCTAACCATTGGCTCATCTGACTTGAGATATATTTGGAAACAACCCCACACAATCACCCATTTAGATTTGAAAGTTTATGGCTTTCAGAATCCAGTTTTCTTGACTAAAGTGGAAGATTGGTAGAAGGATATCTCAGTTTAGGGGAGGAACTAGATGAAGAACTTTCAACGAAATCTGGAGGAGATAAAATCCAAAATAAAACACTAGAACCAACAAGGATTTGGTAATATTTTATGATAGAAATCTAAGCTATAGACATGCATGCAAGAGATATAACAAGAAATAATTTAGGAAGGTTAAACAAAAGCACTGATAATGGAGGATCAACTAATTAACTAATTAGAGAACCATCAAAAGTAGGAGGAAATATTATGGAAGCACAAGTCAATAATTAAGTGGCTTAGAGAGGGGGAGATGAACACAAAAAAATTCCATAAATCCATGGTCAAACATAGGCATCACAATAGGATATTTTCCCTTAATTTGAAGGAGGGTAATCATCTCTTTCAACATGAGGAAATGGAGGAAGAGTTGCTGTCTTAATTTTAGGAAATGCTAACATAATAAGACCAAGATAGAGAAGATGCCATTTCTTGCATTAAATCCCACATACCAAAATTTGTTAATTTGGATATAAATATTGCTATAATATCATAAATTACATTTCAAGAAGTGGTGAAGGAAATTCCAAGAAACAAGGCTCCTGGTAAAGATGGATTCACAACTGATTTCTTCAAATCGTGTTGGCTACTCATTGGAAATAAAGTTCATGGAAAAGTGGGGAAGTCACAAAGTATTCATTATGTATGGTCTAGCGTCAATGCCAAATTTTTTACTTTTACTCCTAAGAATGGTAACCCTTGCGATCCCAGTGGTTTTCAAGCAATAGATTTATGTAATGTTGTGTATAAGATCATCTAATCTGTGATTGTGAAAAATATTAAACCCATCCTCAACCAAATTATTTCCCATGAATAAATGAGGTTTATCGAAGGCCGTCAAATTTTGGATGGGATATTTATGTCCTGTGTAGTTGTCCACTTCCTTAAGAAGCTAAAAACGCCTAGAATTGTGATCAAGCTCGATATTTCCAAAGCCTATGATTGGTTAAATTGTCAGTACCTTATCATAATCCTGTAAGCCTTCAATTTCTCTCGGCAATGGATTGATTGGATTAAATCCTTATCTCTACAACTTTATTCTCCATCGTGTTAAATGGTTCCCCAAACTATACTTTCAGTGTATCACAGGGCCTTTGACAAGGTGATCCTTTATCCCCATTCTTATTCATTACTGCAGAAGGGATGGGAAGATACATCAAGGTGATTTTTAATTAATGTCATCTCAAAAGGTATCCGCATATTTGGTTAGGACTTGCTAATAACACAACACCAATTTGTAGATGGCATTATACTCTTTGGTGAGCCTTCCCTCCAAGAAACGAGAATGATTAATTGCAAACTTAATGACTTTAAAGCTACTTTAGGCACCATGATAAATGGAAAAAAGTATAGAATCTTCTTCTTTAACACCAGACAACCTATGCAAGCATAGTTGGATTGAGTATTTGTCTACACAAGTTGATAACAACCTCAATAGATATTGCAACAAAGTCCTTTTGGAAAAATCCCTACGGATCTCTTGTTAGTAAGAAATTTTGAAAAGAATTTATAAAATACTAGACAACTAGGCCTTCAGGTCCTAAAATCTGGTTGGTCGAGCTACATTTCTCAAATTGGTCCTTCAAGTTTTTGGTTTACCAATTCTTAGTATTACCTTCCTCGAAATTATTTTATAAGAATATCACTTCCAAATTTAGGAATTTATTATGGCAACGTACTAATAAGGCTAGGAAATGGGTGTTGGTGGCCCAACAGAAGATATATCTTCCAAAAAAAGTAGGTGGACTAGGATTGAGGGACCCTTAAGTCCTCAAAAAATCCTTGGGAGAAAATTTGTGGTGCAAATGGTTATAAAGGGGACATGAAATTTGGAAACAGATTTGGGATAGAAAATATAGTCAATCAAGCTCCCAATTTATAAACTAAGAGCCTGGGCCTTTCCCCAAGGTTTGCCTATATGGAAATTGGCACAAGAGAATAAATATTTGATACAAGAACATATGTTATGGGACATCCATGATGGCTGGACAACACATTTATAGGAGGAATCTTCTCAACAACGTCCTCATTTGGGAGACAGGGAAGACCTAAGAGACCTTAAAATTTTTACCATTAGTCATGGAGGAACTAAGGTATAAAACTTCTAGAAGGAGTTCCATCCTCATTCGATCTAGCGGGATTGGAAAACTCAAGATAATTGGATAGATGATCAAGCACTCTATCTATGGCCTACTCTCAACCACTTTCTTCAAGATAGAAGAATGTAATTTGGTACAGATCCAGACAAGCTAAGATGGGGACAAAGGAAAAAAGGTATGTTTACTCTGCAGAATGCCTACATTTTTATGGTTGATTAGTTGGATATCCCTAAAGAACCCATCTAGCGAATGATCTTTATTGGTAAATTATACTCTAAGGTGGCACATTTCTTATGGCTCATTGGACGGAGGAAACTTATAACACAGGATCACATATGGAGGAAAGAATTCATAAGACCCTCAGTGTGTCCCCTATTTAGAGAATAAGAGGAAACAATAGAATGTCTTTTGAATACGTCTCCCTTCATAGAGGATATATGGAACTCGCTACTACGTTTAATAACACATCTAGAACACTCTCCAAATAGCCTAGTGGAACTCTACAGAATTGGCACCAATCACTCTATAAGAGCTTTGTGGTTAATAGAGATTAGGCTTTAGTTGTTCGTTTTGTACTCTGGAATGTTTGGAAGGAACGAAATAGAAACATCTTTAAAAATAAAAGAAGAACATTGAATTTCATATGGAAAGCAATTAACAGGAATATAAAGGAGACTATCCTATCAGAATCCTGGTTCTTAGAGGACTATAAATTCAATCAACAAGATAAATAAATATCAAAAGATCTAGAAATGTCATATGATATGGTATCTCTAGGAAGGTATAATCATCCCCTAAACCCCAGTTCATCCCCAAAATGTTTCTATCTTCCTCCCCTTAGATTTATTAAGTTAAAACTTGATAGGGATACTAAAGGAAACCCTGGCCCGACGAGGTATGGAGGTAATTTTTAGGATTGGCTTGGGAATACTCTAAAAATATATCCTAGCAACTATGGATTCACCAACAACAATGTAGCAGAATTTATTTCCCTGGAGTGAGGGTTGAGGATTGTGAAAGACGAGGGTTTCTCAAATATTCAGCTGGATAGGGATTCCCAATTAGTAATATTTACTTCCCATAAACTCATCTATGGTTCTCTAGTGGCTAAAGTAGTCAAACATTTGCGCTTAAAATTATTAGTATCTCAAATCCAACAATTGTTATCCTCCTTTCCATATGTTATTACAGATCATTCTTGCAGAACAAGTAATAAGGTGGCTAATTTTCTAGCTAATTGGGGGAGCCAAGAGTGAGATCTAAGTTTAACCTCTCCATGAGCTCTGCAAAATAAATTTATTTGGTCCAATTATTTACATAGTATCCTGGAGAAGGATAGATATTCCATGATGGGGGTGGATTAATAGTGGCAAGGGGTTTTACAGATGGTGCCCACCACCCCATTGACCCTCACAGTGATTAAGGTGGGGGTGGTGTGGATCACCTCCACCATGCACATACGTGTGTGAATTAAACACTATTCAATGGGTAAGTCTGATAATATCATGTTATTTTGGTTTTCATACAGAGGGCAAGTGAAGAAGGAAAATATGTGTCTACTTTGGTTGTAAGGACTTTGATTATGCATCCATGTAAGTGATTATGGTTTCTAATGATATATAGTTTGACTGGCCTCATTGGAGCATGGGATGAACTCAAGGTACAAACAATAATATAGAAGTGGAAATCCTTGCATTATCGAGGAAAATACTCTTGTATGGTTTTCACACAATAAATTTAAATCTGGTAGGTTGTATATCCTCTAGGACCCTAGCATTATGGCTATTTTTTTCCTCTCCCACAATCAAAAGTGAGAAGGGAGAAGTTGGGGGATTCACTTTGACCAATATACAATCTACTCAACCTCATTCTAGATCCCCAATTCAATAGTAAGGTAATCTGGCTTCAATTTCTTGTTGTTATCGTATTCCATCATTTTAATTGGGTCTTTCAACTATTCTTTGTAATTATTGGGGGCTATATAAATTTGAGTCTTCCCTTGGATGATTGGGTCTTTTTGTTCTTCTTTGGGCTTTGGAAGTGTTTCTTGGGAGGGAAATTCAATGACATTGGTTTTATGCTTCAGCTTCTTCATCTCAACTATCTTCTAGAGGGTTTGGTATCATTTCTCTTTCGTTCTATGGGTATCTATTTAGACAATTTCATTTGGGAATTTTTCTCAGTTTATTTCACTACAAGTCTGGGTGATTTGTTGTTGTTTTGGGGTAGACTGGCACTATGTTTGGCATGAAAGGTTCTATTAATTCATCTAGTCCGTATCTTCCCCATATCTAAATCTTTATATTCCTTATTGAGATTAGGGATGCTACTTCAATGAAGTAGATTGAGGTGTGAGGTTGGTAAGTGAGGGAAATTAGGTTGGAATTTCCTCTATGACATTAGCCAAGGTGAAACTGTGGACCCCAACCCTTCCAATACACTTGGTTTTAATACTTCTACTCATATCCAGGAAAAAATTAGCTTCCAACCTAGATATCTCAAGATGCTTCTAGAATAGCTCAACAAATATAGGCATGATGACTAGAACACAATCATCTCATTCATGAATCACTTCCAAAGAAACCAGTGGCACATGAAAGACAAATTGGTGAATTTGCAAAGAGGTTAGTGGTGCCTACAAGAAAAAATAGACCATTTTGAAGGTAGATTGGCTCACACTAAGAGACATTGACAACGAGTTTCAACCTCAGACACCACTTGGTTCAAGCTCAGAGAATTATATTCCAGTATCTTCCTCTAAAAGTAATGACTCTTGGTTGTGTATTGATCCTGAAGGTTTTCTGGTTCTATGTTCCTCTTCATTTTTCAACAACCCTTAAATTTTGGGTATTTGAATTTTTTTTGGCAATTACCAACTAGCCAATAAATTTGGTAAGGGTGAGGCTGGTATGATTTGGTTAAGTTGTTCTTAGCGTGAAAACAAAAAAATGAGAAATAATTTTTGGTATGGTGGAGGAAATCGCATTTTGTTTATGAGTTTCTCGTCCAAGAGTTGAAAATTTTCTTGGACTAGATTTTTACAAAGTTTTTTCTGAGAGTTTTGTTGGCTTAATGCCAAAATATCAGATGTGAGTTTCACAATTTTTTGACTAAGAAGGTTGGTAAATAAAATTCTTGGACACAAAATCTTGGCAGAGAGTTTAGATTGTATTTAAAACTCTCAATTGAGAGTTTAAATTCCATTTAAAATTATCGTATGAGAGTATAGATTATCGTATGAGAGATTAGATTCTCGTATGAGAGTTTAGATTCCATTTAAAACTCTCATATGAAAGTTTGGATTCTATTTAACTCTCGTATGAGAGTTTAGATTTTATTTAAAACTCTTGGCCTAGAGTTGAGATTCTTATATGAGAGTTTAGATTCCATTTAAAATTCTCGTATAAGGTTTTATATTCTGTTGACGGTGTTGGGCCGGCCAACATTCAGGGGATCACCCCGGTATGAAGTCCCAACTAGACCTTACATCATTTGGTGTGGGAGTCCCATCTAGTATGATGGCCTAGTTGCCATTGTCTTAAGAATTTGCCTCAACTCTTGCTTGTTAGCACAAGAGAGTGGTCTGCTTTTCCTTCGAGAAGTGAGGTTCATGTGCCTGGTGAATGCTAGTGTACTTGTGTCAATGGTTCTTTCAATGTAGGGGGAGAGTGTGAGAGTGAGTCCCAAGTTGGTTGGGATGAAGTCCCAACTCGGCTAGGAACACACAACACAACAGGATGTGCACAACTTCTAGAGGAGCAGTCCACAAGGATGCGGCAGTCACAAAACACAGGTAACATAATATGTACATCTCTCAACGGGTGAGTCTGAATGAGTGCAATGGTTGTTACAACCAGATTTATGTGAAAGGTTTGTCTGACTTCCATGGAGTTAACCACCATGGGTGAGACAAAGTTAACAGCATATAAAACACATTTCCATTAACATATTATGTATTACAACAAGTGAAATAGTTCAAGTGTTCAACACAGGTTAAAGCAACATGCATTACAAGTGTTCAATATTAATCTTACAATAGTTACAATACATGTGTGAAAACATGTTGGCCTTTTATTCGGCTTCTGAATTAAGCGAAAGTTCCAAGACACATTATTACACCATACATCACTAACCCCATGAGCGGGGCGTTGGAGCCACTACTTACTCCTCAAAGAAAAGATTACAGACTCTCATGGCTATATGGGAGGAGATGAGGTGAAAATTACTTTCATGTAAAAATGAGGGGGTATTTATAGCCAAGGGTGAAATTGACCCTTCTGGCTGTTTGACTACCCTTATGCTGTTTGACTTCCATGAATTTTCGACTTTGCATGACTCTTTATACAACAAATGGGTCTCTTGGACTTCCACGTTACATTACATTGATTGACAACATAGCCCATAGTAGAGATGTGGGAAAAATGACTCATGAGATGACTCGACATGACAGTGATAATACATTCGTGTTGCTACTGGGGTGCATGTCGAGCTACAGTGCTACTAGGTGATGGATGTCTTCATGGTGTAGCACAACTTCACCTCCACATGAAAAAGTGTGTGAAGTCTTTGATGGTATTTGGTTCGCTTGATGATGCTTTGGCACGTTGTTCCTTGCTTGCATGTTGGAAGGCTTGATAGGCTCATCTGTTCACGAAAGGTGCATGTTCATTCGTCCATCCATCCATGAGCACATCTTTGCATGATCATCCATTCGCAAGCACATCCCTTCGCATGCATCGTTCGTTCGTCCATTGGTGAAATTGTCCTTCTGCATGTGCTCCCTTCGTTTATCCCTTTCATTGTTGCGCCATTTTTTTTAGTGTGCTCATGCCTGTAGTCACTCATGAAAAGATGACATCAAATCCAAAAACCTCCTAGTCTACCATAACACATGATCATTTCGAATGCAGGTGACTGGGAGAGGCAGTAAGGTTGCAAAGCAAGATGATGGCTCTGGGCACTATTGATGAAAACAATGGAAGAGCCATTGAGTAATGAAGATGGGTAATCCAAACTGACAGTGACTATCCATGAGGTCTGGCTTGGTTGGAAGGAAAAATTGCACAATTTTCTGGAGGAATAGGTCAGGTTGCAAGGAGGATCAACAGGAAGAAATTGAGCAGTTTTTGGGAGGAACTGGTCAGTAGCCTAGCAGTCAAAACTACGCAATTCCAAGAGGGGACTAGAAGTTGGTTGTTGGGTCACTAGCAGTAGAAACTGCACAATTCCAAATGGTAATAGGCAGTCATCTACTGGGAGCTTGGCAACAAAAACTGCACAATTCCTCGAGAGAAATGGCAGTCTGCTACTAGGTGCTTATGGCGGGGAGAACTACACTAAGGCTGATAGAATGGCTTGTTGATCATCTCTGCACAATTTATGAGCTGAGTGGACTACTTTTTCTAGTAGAAGCCCTACTCATGAAAACTGCGCAATTTCTTGGATGAGAAGCTGGTCGACTATCGGGAGGACCTACTGGTAAAACTGCACAATTTTTTTGAGGGAGATAGGGATGGGAACTTCGTGTCTATCCGGATTTTCTGCGCAATTTCCTCAGTCAGTAGTGCAGGCAAGGTCAGTAACATCTGCACATTTTTTGAGGGGAGTCAGCCTCAAGGTGGTTGTCAGGTCCAACTTTCTGGGTGGTGTTGTGCTATACAACAACCCTCCATTTCATAAAATTTTACCTTCAACTATAATATGAAATGGGTCCCTTTTAGATTTATGAATAAAATTGGTATCAACTCATCATTCCTCAAAAGGTCCGAAAGGAACACTACACTATAAACCTTTTGAATAAACATAAATCGGTCTTATAAAATAAATGAATAATTCTTTATTATTACGATAAAATGATCACAAGATCGCATATCGCAACAACAAAGGATGCATAACAAAAAGACCCATTGGTTTGCCCCGATCCGACAAGTGAATAACTATTGGATATCGGGAAAGGTAAGCGAGTGTAACAAAAATCCCTCTCTCTTTTCTCCGATGCGATATCGATATCGGCGATCGGGGAGTATAGCATACACACAACAAAAGGCACCCTTCTAAAGCTCCCGATGCGAATTAGCTTTATCGCTATCGGCGATCGAGGATTTTGCAATGACACAAATGTAACTACTCGAGCATTCCTCCGATTCCGATTGCGATAAAGCTAAGCACAAATTTCAAAAAAGATCGAAAAAGGCTTGATATATTATGTTAAATTATTATTAAAAGCCTTTCTATTCCCGATAGTGATTCACTTGTGATTAACCGCCAAAAAATCAAAGCCATGCTTAAATGAATTATTCGGCGAATAAATGACATGATGAGCATTTAAATGATTGACAAGATTAAGTGGCCAATTAATGGAGCAGTTATGCCAAAATCTCTTCAGAGATTGTATCCACGGTAGTATTATTTTAATCCTTCATTATTCATTGATTGATATAACTCTTTCATATTTGGCTCGCACCACCTATTTTCTGTATTACGTTCATTTTTATCTCCTATGCAGAGCTCCTCTGAAGCAACAAATTTAGGCCAAATGGGGAAGAAATCCAAAAGATTTGCAGTAGCTTCAGCTCCCGCAGTAACAGGACAATCTACTGTAGATCCAGGACCAAGTAAAAAAGGATTGATTTCAGACACTACCTGTCTTGGCCTCGGCAATACTAGCTGGCAAAGCATCTATATTCTAGTTGAAGCCGAAGAGCCTGAAACGGTATCAGTACAAGCTACAACATGTTCAACCCGAAAGTCAAAGGCTACCCTAAAGGATTTAGCCAATTCCTACTTACACCGAATAGCGGCTCGAGAGAAAATTCTTCCATATACAGATATAGTGAGGTGGGCAGTTGAGGAAATCCCTGTTACAAATAGAACATTCTGCACAATCGACGGGAGATTATTCGGTTCGTTTCAACCTAATGATTTGAGACAAATGTACCATTTTCCTGAGCCGCAAAAGAAGTATAACAAATCATTTTTGGAGAAGTTCAAAGATGAAAATGAAACTGAATCAGCACCTATTCGGGAATGGAGACAAAACCCCGCAAGACACAAGCATGAATCCTCGGATAAGTACTCTGTCGATTCATTATGTTCTCCTTATTGTTACGCTGGGGCGATGATGTGTAGGATTTGGGGATTACATGATTCCTCAAAATTATCAATAGAGATGGTTCCTTTAATGGAAGCAACAGTCAATAGCGAGAAAATGGATTGGGGAAATATATTATCTGATAAGTTAACCACTGCTATTCTTGAGTTTAGAAATAAAACTCGCATTACCAATAGGTCTATTCATCCATTTTATTATAGTGCCTACATCATAGATACTCTTTGTTTTAACTCCGAATTTCCTGTGCTGGGGTGGAGATGGACTCCACAAGACCCCATGCTGATTCATATCTATCACCAGAAGTTGTGGAAAGCCCATTATAAAGACCACCTGTATCAAGTTTGTAATGGTTTTATGTTGCCCATTTACTATGCAATTTTTGACAAGCCTTCTCCGAAGATTTCCTCATAAGCAGATATTGACCTAACCGCCCTAGGAAACTAGTTTGGAGAGGATAAATTTACATATATAAGAGTTTTCGGCAGCCTTGCCAGGCCTCATGTCCTTCCCTTGTACATACCCGACAAACTATTGGCTAGAGAAATAGCCTATCAGATTACGTCCGCAGGAGCAACCAAGACTCTGAGGAATTAAAAGAAGCAAGTTTGGCCTCCTTTTCCTCTAAGGTGTGGTGTTTACGCTCTGCATGACTATAAGCATGCAGAGAAAGAAGCAGAAAGTTAAATATACTGAATCTTGCCACCCTTCCTAATAAGCGATTTGACCCAAGAAAAATTGTTTATAATGTACTTGAACAGGCAAAACTGACAAAGTTTGAACATAAAGAAGACGAGTTTGATAACCTATTTTCTTCAGCAGAGTCATTATTTCAGGTCCAAAAACTAGCTAAAACGAGATATCACGACGAAGGGTTAGTGGAATTCAACAAACTCAGAGAGCAGAGGTTGCAAACTCTGCCTCTGGATTTACTAGCTACTCCCCCGATGACACAACCAAGCGAGCCTGAACAGTGACTCACCGACGAACCTCCTGCTACATCAAAAATTCTTGAGGAAGTCCAGAGAAAAGAGCAGGAGGAAGTATAGAGGAAAGAACAGGAGGAAGCACGAAGGAAAGAGCAAGAGAAAATACATGAGAGGAACAAAAAAAGGAGTAGGATAAGGGCAGCAAGGATGTGAATAAGGATACCTAGATTGATCCAAAATTGCTCCAAGAATGGCAGCAATTTGACTCCATCATAAGCAATCTGGAAAGATCAAAAGATGCCAATACACCCAAAGCAACAAATACACAAGATACAACATCAAAAAATATTCCAAGTGAAGGAACCAGCGGCCTACCCCCTAGTACAGACTTAGAAATAATTCCGAAAGATCCTTCAGATCAAATCATTTTGCAGGTGGAGGATATACCTCCATTAGATGTCTTTTACAGCCCAAAACACAGGGTCGTAGTAAAGCGACAACGGAAAAGGAGAAGACTTGATCAACCTTCCCTGTTCCCCGAACAAACAGAGATAGCCAACGTAGTTTGGAAAGAGGAGTTTGATCCTTCCAATGATCTAACAAAGCTATTCCAGTATGCTGGAGCCTATTTGGCGGCCACCATGGACAAGGCATCATAAGTGAGTAATTTACTAAAAGAAAAAGACCAGGAATTGTTTTTGTTACAAACACAGCTGTCGGAGGCACAACAGAAAGTTGAACAATTAGAACAGTAATTGTCAACACAACAACAGTTAAATAATCAATTGAATAAGCAGCTACTTGAAGAAAAACAGAGAATAGATTCTAGCGCGATTCAAAGGCAAAAAGAATTATCAAAAGCATTGGCAAAATTGAAGACGATGAATGAACTAATGGTGAAAACAAAAGATGAGCAAATTGCTCAACTATCACTTCAAATAGAGAAGTTCAAGAGTCTTCCACAACCTACCGATTTCAGAACAGAAGCGCTACAGATTAATAAGGCATTGGTAACACAAATAAGACTATTGTGTCATAATATTTCTCAGGTTGAGCCCCTTTGTTATATGACAACATCAATAATCGATAAATCAGTTAATGCTAGACAGGACTTAGAGCAAGCCGATGAGACCTTAACAAATTTTCTTACTTGGCAAGACATCAATGAGGGATAGGCAGCAAATCTTGGAATGGTAGTCCGAGTTGATGAAGGCAGAGAGAGAAGTTTATAGATGCAAATTATCCACAAGTAATTTGATTGAATTAATCAATAACACTCTCTATTTATCTAATATGATTTCGCAATGTACACCAGGTAAATTGCTATCGGCTAAAACATTGGAGCAATCATGTTATCAAGGGTTGGAAAAGAATGGAAGGTTAATTGCAAGTATTCAAAGTTTAACTTGGGACACCTATTGGTTGTTCCTAGTAAAACCATACAGCTAGAGAGCCACCCCCAAGTGTCTAACATATGCAATCGGTTGTATCATTCCCGATATACATGATGCCACATATTCGGCTCAGCTCCATTCTCATCTCAACCGCCCTCAAGAAGTGGAACTGATGCTAGCGATATGCCAACTCAGATCAAAGGGAAAAATAGCCAGAGTGATCAATCATGCTGCCAATTACCAATTTGTTGTGGAGAAGATATTCAAGATCCAGTTGTACCAATTAAATAGCATTTTATTTTTGTAGTTAGTTAGTTTAATTAAGTATTTATAGACCTTTTCATGCATTTAGAAGGGGTCCTCAGTTTTTGTATAAGACTCAAACATGGAAGTTGCACTACTGTACTTCAGGTATATTTTTTATAAAGACTGGGCCAATTATTCCAATTTTTGACAACGAAGCTTTTATGTGGATGTGCACTATTGCCTTTATATGAAAGTATCTTTGAGTTGAAAGAAGGAATTCGAATTTTGCTTGATATTGGGAATGATTTGCAGCGCATATGGTACTACTATCTATGATCTGAATTCATTCTTTTTATGTGAATTTTTATTTGATTACTCTTGCTATTGTTGAATATATGTATGTGTTTCAACAACATTCTTTATATTTTTCACTATTGGATGTTTATAGGATGTTTTTCTTTTAGTCACACATGTATCAATAATATAT
>APFE030615331.1:64224-78727 GCA_000404065.3 Pinus taeda | reverse complement strand
TAATGTCAAGATTATTTATTTATAATAATAAATAAAATAAAATATTAATTTTGATTATTTCCTCTAGTTCCATGACAAGGGATAATACCAATATGCTTGTTTTGATGGGATGCATGTTTTTACTTGTAATTTTCACTCAAATCGATAATACCAATATGCTTGTTTTGATAGGATGCATGTTTTTACTTGTAATTTTCACTCAAATCTCCTTTTCTCTAGGGTTTAAAGATGGAAGGGTTTCAAAAAGCAGATCTAATAAATTTCATGGTAAAAAATGTATTAAATTCACACTTAAAGAAACACTTTGATAAGTTCATCATTGAGCATGGGAAGACATATTGTATTGTAGAAGAAAATGTTTGTAGGTTGCAGATATTCAAGAAGAATTTAGTTAAGGAAACCATGAACCAAGCCTTGGATCCCACGGCCATGCATGACATTACTTCATTCACTGATCTAACAGTGTGTGAGTTTGAATCTCGTTACACAAGACATCTTGGCATTCTATAGAACAACACTCAGATGACCAATATTCTACCTACCTGAACGATTTGCCTATGAATTTTGATTGGAAGGAAAAAGGTGTTATGACAAAGGTGAAGATGTAGGGAAACTACGGTTCTTCATGGGCTTTAAATATTATAGGAGTTTTTGAGGGAGAAAACTTTCTTGCCACTGGAAAAATTCTAAACTTCAACGAGAAATAGTAACAAGCTATCCACATGGTCGAAATTCCAAAAGTGAAAAATTCATCACACACTTGTCCCAAGGGGTCAAAGGGATTGAGAGTATATAGTGATGTCTCTTACTAGGAGGAATGCTGGCATTGATGCTTCTAAGCTTGTTGACAACAAATGGAATGCCTCAAACTCAATCCTCCTTGATAATCACATCACCATCATGTGGGGCACCAATAGTTTCATCTAAATTTCCTTCTCAAAACCTTAAGGGGGAAATGTTAGCCTACCTTTACTGTGCAAAACACAAACTAGCACATATGTGGAGAAAAATGTATAGCCATATTTGCACCTATGCTCCAACGGGAACCTATTCATCATCGTTAATAGGGAAATAATTTTTTTTGGACTACAAGAACAACATGGTAGTGAATATGCATCTTAGAATGCCCATCGAGGTTACTATGAATTACCCCTCCATGTGGCCTTCCATGATGCTTCCTCTCTCTGACAAATGAGGTAGATTTTGAATTGAAGGACGATGAATCAAAATCTATAGAAGAACATGAATCAAAAGAAGAAGAATCATAGACTCTAGCATGAAAGTTATCTCAGGAAAACAATTTCCAACACAGTTATCTCACTGACACGATATTACAAAGTGTACAGTTTAATATTCACATTCTCAACCTCAAAGCTAACTGTTACAAGATGGTAACATATATTGTATAAATTTTTTAAGCTCTCACATATTATCCACTTTTTGAGCTCTAGATGTCATTGCTGCAAGGATGTTACTTATATTGTGAAAACACTCTGAGAATTCACATATAGAAGGAAGGATGCATCACTTACCTGAAAAAAATGCTACATGTTTTGTGCTTGTGTTCGAAATGAGCTTATTTTCCACGCCACAAACAAACTGTGCAACACACAACCATACAATTTTGAGAGAAAATCCCTCACGTCATGCAACTATTAGAATGGACACCGTATATCCTGGAGAACAAATATTTTTGTAATGAGATCCCCCGAAAAGTATTTGACCATGCTTTGGCAATGTGCATGCTAAAAACTGCATGATAAACACCTGGCCAATGCACCTACAAACAAAATAACTAGAGCCAATGATTACAATTGTCACATTACCTTTTATAGTTTCAAGATATATATTAGATATTAACTAATGATGATATGTTATTCATGATATCTTATTTTGAACACCTGATCAATGCACTTGTGGACACAATAAATAGACCTTAGCAACTAGAGCTTTAAGAGTTTCTAATGAGAACCATCTCAAGGAAGAGAAAGCACATCTCCTAAGTGTTTTCTTTAATAATGGGTATAGTAGACACCAATGTACTAAGGCTTTCCTCAGTGCTGAAAAAGGTCCTAGTGCTAAGAAAGATACCAAGAATCGATTTTTTGGTGTTCATCTTCTTTTTATCCAAGGGACCACTGACAAGATTGCAAGGACCCAAAGGAAGCACAAGGTGGCTTCAACCTTTTGGCCTTTAAATACCATACAGAGCTCCCTTAGATCTGTAAAAGACCCAGTGGACCCCAAGAATATGAAGGGTGTTTACGTTATCCCATGCTCTTGTGGGACTCCCTACATTGGTGAGACTGGTCGCTCGATTAATCAAAGGATTTGTGAGCATGCTACTGACATCAATCATGGCAGGACCCGCTCCTCTGCTTTGGCGGAGCATGCAGATAAATCTAAGCATCACATCTGCATTGAGGAGGCCCAAGTCGTTGGTAAGGTTAGTCATTTTCATCATCGTAAATTGAGGGAGGCCCTAGAAATTGGAAAAAGACACAATAATTTGAATAGAGATGATGGTTGGAATAAGATACATTAAAACTGATAAGAAGCATAATTGTCTAAGTTTCACTATAATATACATTTTGACCAGTGTTGCTCACTTGCAATAAAAATCTTAATACTATTGTCATGAAAAATTGTTACACCAGGTAGGCGCATTAAATATGAGTTGGAGATGGAAGTGATGTTTATTGCACCAAGTTGTGGTTGGTGTGCCACATATGTCTTAATTTTATGAGCATTGAAATGTAATCAAAAGTCCAACTTGACACCTCGACTAAGGGTTTTCCCTATTGATATGACTAACACGTAACCATGCAAAACTATATGTTATGTATTCCTTGAAAAGACCATGATGTATGGACATTAGTCAACGTATCCATCATCGAATCCTGCTAGAAGCGATTATGTGCTTTGAACCTCATCGACGACAACATATGTTAAATGTTGAGGAGGGAATGGATTTATGGCACCAACCCAACTCTACATAATTCAACCCTAGACTTTAATTCATATTGATACGACGTAGATTATGATTTTACTGTATACTGTAATGACGTCGATCCCTGAATATGAATGTAAGCAATCCATGGAAGAAGTTTACAATAAGTTTTTGACGTGTAAATCATACAGCGACAAATTGTGTTGATGTGTTAACGTTTTTGCCAACCGGTGTAACTAGTGTACTCAGATCTCCTTGGCGGCACGGTTAAGTTATTGTCTTGAATAAAAATAGGTTACATATGAGTTAAAATTATGCAGCTATGTGGTGGGTGGGAGGTAACTGCGTGTAACATGTCTGACAAAAACATGAGCGTACAATCCTTTGGGACAGTGTAAAGTACAATTATGGTACAATAAGCCTTTAACCAATAAAAATGCATATAAATAAATTAAATTATCAATAAACAAAAATAAAATAAAATATTCTAATGTTCATTTTGTGAAGTGTTATTTAATTTTTGGTAGGTTGCAAAATTAATGGAAAGTCAATGCACAAAGCGAATGCGTTACCACTTGCATGCGGTAAACGATAATAAAAAGTAGTGGATTCGACTTGTTTTTTTTTTTTCTTTATAAATAAATAATTGATTTTTTCCTTATAAATAAATAATTGATTTGATATATTTATTTTATGAGAGATTTTTCAGGGTAAATCACAAGATATTTCATTTGTCGACGCGTTTCCAACCAACTTGTCCTAATGATGAACCACACTAGTTGGTTCAAAACGCATCGATAAATGAAATATCTTGTAATTTACTCCGAAAAATCTCTCATAAAGTTAATATGGATCACAGAAACCTCAATTCAACAATTGATATATTTATTTTAATACAATATTATGTTATAAATTTAATAATCATTTCTTATAATTTAATATTAGATAGAATATTTAAAATATTTATATGTTAATATGTATGTTTTTTTAAGTGAAGTTAATATATTAGAAGTTGTATAGTTATAATTTTATTTATCGAGTTAGTTTGTTTATTTGTGTCGCCTTTATGAAATAGTTGTATTTGTGTACTGTGGTAGACCGATTTTGATCGATTCTCCATAATTTTTTGTTATATATTAGCAAAATACTATTAAATTAAGATTATTATATATATAATATATTATATATTTACTTTATGATATCCCCAATAATTTTATTTATTTATTTATTTTTTAAATATGATTAACCAATTTTATTGGGGAAGTGATAAGCATAGCACAATTTTGTAATTTGAGCATTGGAGACATTTTTGGTACACAAAACTTAGGAGAAATCGAAAACTTCAATATTAGTGGAATATGGGGGCCACCCCTCATGGAATACGTACCCCTTGGAGGAAAAAATGATTTTGTGGAAAGGAGGTCGAAATATTTGGATGACGGACCCACAAGGAAAGGTGAAACAACATTTTTTTTTGACACATGGTGAATCGGTCACTGCCAGGCCTAATCTATGGGAGACCTATGATCAATCCTCGTAGCTGCCTCTATAACACCAAGAGTACATCCAACTACCTTCAAGTTGGATATACTAAGATCTTATGATTTTAGCAAGAACAAACTCTCGTGTCGCCAAAGCGGGGGTGGATAATCTATTCCTTTAGCCGCCACCATAGTAGGTCAGTGTACTCAATGAGATTTGAACCTCGATCTCTTGAGCTTCGCCCAAGTAGACTTTACCATCAAACCACACATCACTGTACAATAATAGTAATATATATATATATAATATTATATAATATATATATATTATATATATATATATATATATATATATATATTTATATATATATATGTATGTATATATATTTGGTAGGTAAGCATCCATGGGGGATTTGACCCAGTGACCTATCACAAGGAGTGCCTTAACAATGCACCCATTCATCGTCAATCCAAAGCCCCGTGGGCTGTGAGACACCAATTATAAATAGAGGGCTGAAGGCAACATTGGGGACCTTTTGATAATTTGAGATTTTCACATTGTTGCTCTAGCTATTCAGATGAGTCATAAGTGTTGTTTAGCACCAGAGGTTTCCAAGGGGAAATATCACCCTCTTCTTCAGTGGACCATAAGTGCCACCCTAGGGAAGTATTGTCATGACTTTTTGGAGACTTGGGGGACCAGTCTCAAGTGGTACAACTTGACTTAGCTTTAGCCTGAACGCAAAAGAACCACATAAAACTTGGGTGAAGTGGGATATTGAAATTAGGGGCTATACCATTACTGGGAAAATCCTTGTCCAAATTGCAGGTGAAGGAAGAGAATTTATAGGATTTGAGAGTGCCCTTCTCAACAAGACAAATTTCTTTGGTTCGGCCCGTGGAGACTTGTCCCAAGGCTACGCAGTCATTGGTGGAGTTGATTGTGGGGAGGCTTGAGAGAAGGATTTAGGAGCTGAGCTGTTGGGATTTCGTTTGGAGGGCCATTGGAGGAGGATTGTTGTAGTTTGGAGAGAAGATATTGATAGGAGCAGCCATAGTAACAAAATTCGAATTTGGTGGAGGGCCACGCTGTGAAGGGTCAAATTTTGAAGGTTGGAACCAAGGGAAACCCTTTATGGGTTTTCCTGGGTTTTTGACAAGGATCTCATATCCAAAATTTCAGAATTTTCTGGGCAGATTTGAGGGGTCAAACAGGGGACCCAACTCAGCCACCCACAAGAGGAGCTAAGGGAAATTTGGGCTGAAATTCCAAGGTCAAAATTTGGCTAATTCCTTCATGGGTTTTTGTGGGTTTTTGGTGGAGAAATTGAGGTTAATTTCCTGGATTTTTCCGAGCACCGGAGGAGGCCCTAACAACAATTCTTCATATTCAACAACATATTTCTTGGCAGATCTAGTGTAGAGTAAGGAGAGAGTCACATCAGATTTGGGAGGGACTTCTTATTGTTCATTTGGCTTAGTTAGCTCGTCTTGAGCAAGCCCAGATGCACTCTTTCTAACACCTCATTGTACCCTCTTCATATTATAATAAAATGGCTCAACAAAACAGTTTTTGGTGCAATTTCATGGACAGATTCATGTGTTTGATTTTCATGGTTTTTATGTTTATGTTTGCTTTTTTATTTACTGTAAATATTCCCTAGGAATATTACAGTGGTATCATAGCATGATCTTGGCCAGCTATGGGGAGGCTAGCAAGATCATGGAGGAGTTGATGAGGCATAGCCAACAATTGGTGAGGTAGAGCCAATAGATTCTAGAGGGGATGCAACGACTTATACATAACCAACACAAAAGCCAAGTACATACACACGCATCCTAGCAGTACAACAACCATTGGATGAACAAGAGAAGAATAAGCATAGTTCAGGGGTTGGACCATCATGCAAAGGTGGGCAGTTAGAGTATGAGACCCAGAGGCGATTTTGCGGGTGGAGACCTGGTTTTAGACATCATGAGACTGATGAAGAGGTTGAACATGAGGTTGAGGCCACACAAGGTTATGAGGAGTTCATAGATACACATAGCGTGACACAGGAGCCAGCCTTGTGGGAGTTTCCTTTGGTAGACTCGATTGGCACATTGGTGGAGATAGTTGGGCACACACCCATGGGACCATCCATTGATGAGGTTCTAGTAGGCACAAAGGTACCCAGAGCTGTGACAAAGTTCCTAAACAATAGCTACATACAACAACATGGAGAGCACATTGAGAAGCGTGAGTTAGATGAGGATGTTATTCTTGAGGAGGTATCTATGGTTGGGCATCTTGAGACTCCGATTGAGTCCATGATGGAGGAGGATGGGCAATCATCTTTTGGGTCTACCATTAGCGTGGAGTAGATAGATGCACAAGAAGCTAGCAAAGTTTTGGTACTTCCATTCAGTAGCTCTCTTCAGGCTTACGTAGATGGGGCCTGCAATAATGTTAGGCTACCTTTACACGTTGGAGGGAGAGTGCATAAGTTACATAAAAATATTGTATATGTTGACTGGGTCAGTGAGACGAGGTGATATGAGTTGCGCAGGGAGCAACTCTTGCATGATGGACTTGCTACGTATTTGGAGACGCTTGCATTTGATCCCTCTTATGGGGTTGGGTGGCACAAGTTATTTAGCTGGTACCTGGTAGGGCTAACTAAGTTTTTGGATACATCCATAGTCGGGAGCATAGTTCAATAGGGGTCATGGTTTTTTAGAGGGGCTCAAGGATTGGATCATCATTGGGACCTAGGTGGGACTCCCCACCACTCCATGGATTGGGTCAGTTAGGGTAGTATAAGGATGGTGGATCCAATGATTGGAATCACCCCATTTTCATATTCCAACAAGAGTTTTGGGCAACACCCATGACAGGTAGAGTTGACAGAGGGGTAGGAAGACTCCATGAGTTGTCTTGGCATGTTTTCCATGTGTGGGGGCATAAGATGATCAATGTACCTTGGTAGGAGGTTGTCAGAGGTGGTGGCATTGACAAGCCACTAGATAGTTCCTTGTATGGAGAGGAGGATTTCCCATGTATATATGGGGCACAATGGTCGCTGAGGAGCAACACCTTCAGGACACCCCCATAGGTACATAGGGAGATTCACATGTTATATCTCTTAGGGAGGATCAAGAGGGGAGATACACTTATCTGAGATTATGGAGATCCATTCATCAGAAGACGTGGTGATGTGACTATGGAGGTGATGATGTCATCCATGTATAGGGTGAAGCGTACTATCACAACTTTAGGTCATGACACCCGGGGATGCGTAGGAGCATCCAACGTTGAGCAATGCTTGGTAGGTGGACATGGGGGTGCATTATGGTGTGTTGTAGTGTGCTAGATTGTGTTATGGGGTAGGAGGAGCGGCTAACATCACATTGAGTACATGGATACTTGGTGGTATGCAGTGACATATTGTGCGACACAATGGGCTCTTGGAGTGTTGCCTCCAAGGAGACTTATGGGCATGGACATTATATTTACCATCAAGAGCAGCTCACCTTGGACCAATGGGGATGTTTTTTAGAATCTAGGGACAACATGTTCAGTGGAGACAGGTATTTTATAGGGTTATTAGCAGATTTGAGGCGAAGAGAGGGATGTCCATAGGATTACTCTTCAGTATCCTGACAGACTCCTAGTCATACCCTTGGGGACTTACCCACCTATCACGCTCCAGTATTTCTTATAGTTGTAGGGCATTTGGTTGTTTCCTTTTGATGCTCTCAGTACAAGCAACAAGACATGGGAGGCTCACCCTAGGAAGATGGATGAGACACAATGTATCATGGGCAAGAGGGAGACTCTCAAGTTGAGACATTTAGTGGGTGCACGAGCCGACATATACAGGCTTAGGGATGGCGTGGTTTACTGTCGAGGTAGAATATGTTCCACCGCTAGGCTCACACTTGGGGGGTTGATTTCAAGGGAGCTACATGATGCACTTTCAACGAGACAGTCTAAGGCATTATATGAGCATGAGGTGCAGTGGTTGGTAGACCTCGTCTATAGGTAGATGTTTGGACTCTAGGTAGTATCAGGGTGCGCTTTCAGGAGGTAGGATCATAGATTTCATGATTTGGTATCGCAGGCGCAAGGAAATTTTGAGTTCACCTGGTTGATTCACGACATGAAGAGTCTATACATTGATTATATATAGGGAGCAAAGATATGGAACATGAGGGTTCCAATAATCATCAAGACTATGTCGCAACGAATCTTGTTATGGGATCCGAGGATTCAATCAGCTGACATGTCACTCTACTTTGTGATGATCAGAGACATGGCAAAGGGTGATCTTGTTCACCTTGTATTTGACACATGGGGGATCACTGGGACCCCCACTGTATGGCAAGGCAGATTTATCTCGTGGTTGCTGAGGACCGAGATTTGCAGTGGATGGGTAGACATTGGCATCATGGAGATGCCTGCGCAGGATGAGCTTGACCTTAACATATTTTTTGCCATCAATTCCTAGGTTAGGAGGGTACTGTCTGGTCACGATGGGGAGTATTTCATAGTTAGAGTGGCGCAATGCCAACACGGTGGCACCCTTCTGAGACTAACAAGGGACCCGGGCATCACAATATTTCAAATCTCAACGAACTTTAGGGATGAGCTGGCTACTACATGGGGATATCATTCAGATCTTACATTGGGCTTTAATGAGTCATTGACAGCATGGGTAAATTCATTAACATGGAAGGTTGGTCACCAAGATGATACCTGGATAAGCTCATGTGAGCGAGACCTTATCTCCACATGGATTGGGTGGTACCTTCAAGAGTTTACTCTTGGAGTGTATGAGATGGACTAATTGGTAGGGCCGCTTCGTGAGGGGTTGGACATGGTGCCACATTATCATGACTCCCTACTCATTGATGGTATGCAGAGGGATTTTGGTACTTATACCTGGCAGGGTAGTGAATGGAACAAGGGGAGCTTCATGTTGGACAAGATGGATTGGGATCTTAGTATTGAGGGATTCCTTCATGACAGGACAATGCAGAGTTCGAGGACGATTCAATGGCGCATATGGTACCCTGACATATTTTGCAGTGACAGTGGGGATCAACAACTAGAGAGCATGCTTGTTTAGGCATTGCTTGAGGACAAGCACTTTTTGGCGGGTAGGACTGTGCTTTCCCCAATTTTGATTTTTTTTATTTTACAGGATTAACTAAGTTTATTGGGGAAGTACTAAGCATAACACAATTTTGTAATCTGAGCATTGGAGACATTTTAGATACATGGGACTTAGGAGAAATTGAAAACTTCAATGTTAGTGGAATATGGGGGCCACCCCTCATGGAATACGCACCCCTTGGAGGAAAAATTGATTTTGTGGAAAGGAGGTTGAAATATTTGGATGAGGGACCCACAAGGAAAGGTAAGACAACAATTATAAATAGAGGGTTGAAGGCAACATTGGGGACCTTTTGATAATTTAACATTTACACATTGTTGCTCTAGCTATTCAGTTGAGTCACAATTGTTGTTTAGCACCAGAGGTTTCCAAGGGGAAATCTCACCCTCTTCTTCGGTGGACCACGAGTGCCACCCTAGGGAGGTATTGTCACAACTTTGTGGAGATTTGGGGGACCAATCTCAGGTAGTACGACTTGCCTTAGCTTCAGCCTAGACGCAGAAGAACCACACAACACTTGGGTGGAGTGGGGTATTGAAATTAGAGGCTATACCATTATTGGGCAATTCCTTGTCCAAATTGTAGGTGAGGGAAGAGAATTTACGGGAGTTGAGAGTGCCCTTATTAGCAAGACAAATTTCTTTAGTTGGGCCTGCATAGACTTGTCCCAAGGTTTCCCAGTCATTGGTGGAGCGACATCCTTGAATTTTTTCTTGGGAAATTCTTTCCTATTGTCTACCACATGCATCGACTAAATCAGAGCTATTAGTAATTGGATTGGATGAACCTGGATGTGAAAAAAAGATCACAATCCTTGCCCTAGATACGCTTCAAGAGCTTCTAGAGAGTTCTGGACTCACTCTTGCCTTTGCAACTGCAGTAGCTTTGAAGCACAAGTAATAACCGTATAAAACCCCATCCTAAATGACCTCTCTTTGAATATGTTTGGATCCGAAACAAATAGCTACAAGAATAGTTGTCGCACTTTATGTAGCTGAGTCCTCTGAGACTTTGAAAATATGCTTCACCTACATGGGAACAACCAACACATGTCAATGGAGCACTTCTAGCCCCATCTATATGCTCGACAGAAATCTGGTTTATCAATAATCACCAAGGCTTTGATAAATGCTTCGGTTGGCAAAACCCCACCTTCTGTAACACAATCACTCGACTACGGTCAATGTCCATTCATCGTGTTGATCAAACAAAATGGGTCATTGATTTTCTCATCCAGAGGTTGCGAACTTCACAGGGATATTATTTCTCTGAATACAAACTTCTGTGATTCATGATTTATACAAAGGCTCTTCTGGATAAATCACATTTAAGTTTTAAGGTCAACGTGTTTCGAACCACTTACTGTGGTTCATCATCAAGACAAAGATGGAGAGTCTGATCCAAATGAACAAATAAATACAGTAGAGATGCAACAATTAATACATAATGGAAAGAAAAAATAATATTATAGTCTAATAAAACATTAAAAACATAGAAAAAATAAAAGAGAAAGCTTAAGATAAAAGTGAAAAGAAATAACATTTCATTAATTTAAATGTTAAAGAAAACATAAAAAAATATATATATATATAAATAAAAAATAAAAATAAAAAATAACGGAAAAAATGAAAATAAAACAAATTAGAAGTCAACTAACATAGGAAAGACCAAAAACAATGGCTAAACATTAAAAACACAAATTTAAAAATTAATAAATATATAATTTTAAATTGAATAAAATATAAAAAATTAAAGAATCAAAATTATGTCAAGATTATTTATTTAATAATAATAAAAATAATATTATTTGATTATTTCCTTAGTTCCTGACGGATAATAAATATGCTAAAAATTAAAAAAATATTAAATAAAAAATAACGCAAAAATAAAAATAACATATTAGAGTCAACTAACTAGGAAGACCTAAAACATGGCTTAACATTAAAAACAATTTTAAAACTATTAATAATAATTCTTAATTGAAAAAATATAAAGAATAAGAACAAAATTTCATGTCAAGATTATTTTATTTATATTAAAAATAATATTAAAATATTATTTATATCCAGCATGACAGGGATTACAATATCTAAAAATAAAAAATATATAAAATAAAAAAAAACAAATTTAGAGTCAACTAACTAGGAGACCAAACAATGGCTTCATATTAACACAATTTAAAACTATAATATATATTCTAAATTGAAATAAATATAAAAAGAATAAGAATCAAAATTAATGTCAAGATAATTTATTTATAATAATAAATAAAATAAAATATTAATTCCTCTAGTTCCATGACAAGGGATAATACCAATATGCTTGTTTTGATGGGATGCATGTTTTTACTTGTAATTTTCACTCAAATTGATAATACCAATATGCTTGTTTTAATAGGATGCATGTTTTTACCTGTAATTTTCACTCAAATCTCCTTTTCTCTAGGGTTTAAAGATGGAAGGGTTTCAGAAAGTAGATCTAATAAATTTCATGGTAAAAAATGTATTAAATTCACACTTAAAGAAACACTTTGATAAGTTCATCATTGAGCATGGGAAGACATACTGTACTGTAGAAGAAAATGTTTGTAGGTTGCAGATATTCAAGAAGAATTTAGTTAAGGAAACCATGAACCAAGCTTTGGATCCCATGGCCATGCATGAGATTACTTCATTCACGGATCTAACAGTGTGTGAGTTTGAATCTCGTTACACAAGACATCTTGGCATTCCATAGAACAACACTCAGATGACCAATATTCTACCTACCCGAACGATTTGCCTATGAATTTTGATTGGAAGGAAAAAGGTGTTATGACAAAGGTGAAGATGTAGGGAAACTACGGTTCTTCATGGGCTTTAAATATTATAGGAGTTTTTGAGGGAGAAAACTTTCTTGCCACTGGAAAGATTCTAAACTTCAACGAGAAATAGTAACAAGCTATCCACATGGTCGAAATTCCAAAAGTGAAAAATTCATCACACACTTGTCCCAAAGGGTCAAAGGGATTGAGAGTATATAGTGATGTCTCTTACTAGGAGGAATGCTGGCATTGATGCTTCTAAGCCTTTTGACAACAAATGGAATGCCTCAAACTCAATCCTCCTTGATAATTGCATCACTGTCATATGGGGCACCAATAGTTTCACCTAAATTTCCTTCTCAAAACCTTAAGGGGGAAATGTTAGCCTACCTTTACTGTGCAAAACACAAACTAGCACATATGTGGAGAAAAATGTATAGCCATATTTGCACCTATGCTCCAACGGGAACCTATTCATCATCGCTAATAGGGAAATAATTTTTTTTGGACTACAAGAACAACATGGTAGTGAATATGCATCTTAGAATGCCCATCGAGGTTACTATGAATTACCCTTCCATGTGGCCTTCCATGATGCTTCCTCTCTTCGACAGATGAGGTAGATTTTGAATTGAAGGAAGATGAATCAAACTCTATAGAAGAACATGAATCAAAAGAAGAAGAATCATAGACTCTAGCATGAAAGTTATCTCAGGAAAACAATTTCCAACACAGTTATCTCACTGACACGATATTACAAAGTGTACAGTTTAATATTCACATTCTCAACCTCAAAGCTAACTGTTACAAGATGGTAACATATATTGTATAAATTTTTTAAGCTCTCACATATTATCCACATTTTGAGCTCTAGACGTCATTGCTGCAAGGATGTTACTTATATTGTGAAAACACTCTGAGAACTCACATATAGAAGGAAGGATGCATCACTTACCTGAAAAAAATGCTACATGTTTTGTGCTTGTGTTCGAAATGAGCTTATTTTCCACGCCACAAACAAACTGTGCAACACACAACCATACAATTTTGAGAGAAAATCCCTCACGTCATGCAACTATTAGAATGGACACCGTATATCCTGGAGAACAAATATTTTTGTAATGAGATCCCCCGAAAAGTATTTGAACATGCTTTGGCAATGTGCATGCTAAAAACTGCATGATAAACACCTGGCCAGTGCACCTACAAACAAAATAACTAGAGCCAATGATTACAATTGTCACATTACCTTTTATAGTTTCAAGATATATATTAGATACTAACTAATGATGATATGTTATTCATGATATCTTATTTTGAACACCTGATCAATGCACTTGTGGACACAATAAATAGACCTTAGCAACTAGAGCTTTAAGAGTTTCTGATGAGAACCATCTCAAGGAAGAGAAAGCACATCTCCTAAGTGTTTTCTTTAATAATGGGTATAGTAGACACCAATGTACTAAGGCTTTCCTCAACGCTAAAAAAGGTCCTAGTGCTAAGAAAGATACCAAGAATCAATTTTTTGGTGTTCATTTTCTTTTTATCCAAGGGACCACTGACAAGATTGTAAGGACCCAAGGAAGCACAAGGTGGCTTCAACCTTTCGGCCTTTAAATACCATACATAGCTCCCTTAGATCTGTAAAAGACCCAGTGGACCCCAATAATATGAAGGGTGTTTACGTTATCCCATGCTCTTGTGGGACTCCCTACATTGGTGAGACTGGTCGCTCGATTAATCAAAGGATTTGTGAGCATGCTGCTGACATCAATCATGGGAGGACCTGCTCCTCTGCTTTGGCGGAGCATGCAGATAAATCTAAGCATCACATCTGCATTGAGGAGGCCCAAGTCGTTGGTAAGGTTAGTTATTTTCATCATCGTAAATTGAGGGAGGCCCTAGAAATTGGAAAAAGACACAATAATTTGAATAGAGATGATGGTTGGAATATTAATAGAAGTTGGGTCCCTCTTTTGTCCTCCTAGTTATTTATTTATTTTTTATATTTTTTTTTATCTATGTTGGTATTGGCATCCTTTTTATAGTATTTGTTGTTGTTTTATTCTTCATTAGAGTTTATTTTCTTGATCCTTCATGTTTTTTT
>APFE030615331.1:43369-64204 GCA_000404065.3 Pinus taeda | reverse complement strand
TTAATATATTAATAAATTAATATTATAATTTAAACATTATTGTTCAAATATAGCCGTTACTTGAAATTATGTCTCTATGCTCTCTATTTAAGCTTTTGCCATGCTCTGCCTCTTCATCTAATCTTGATGATGAACCACACTTGTTGGTTCGAAACGCATCAGCCAAAAAAATTCTCTCATGTGATTTCTACCGAAAGACTTTGTTTAATTCATTATGGATCACAAAAGCTTGAATACAGAAACAATAAATAGAATTAGTGGTAGGAATCATCACATTAACTTTTAAAATTTCATGATATGTTTTAGATGCTAACTTATGACAATATGCTATTCATGAGATGTAGTAGATACTAACTAATAATAACATGTACAATGATCACAATTATACTTTCCTACCGATGCTAAAAGTCTTGTACCTTCCAGATATCATCCACTCGTATCTTTTGTCACAAACATCTGTTAGGATATTCCGACACATATGAAATAGTTAAGTATAACTTGGTCTAGTGTAGAGTTAGGTAAAATGTGTTTATTTACTATGTACATTTGTAACTTACAATCAGACGGTCACGATATGTTCTAGAAATGAAGTGATCCGACGGTTCATTTTCTCCTCGGTATTACTGACACTTAATCCACGGCTTAACACCCGATTGGTCCATGATCTTTATTTAAAGAGCATGGAGGGTCATTTGTAGGGTGACCGTTCATGAGAGAAGCTTATGTAATTTTTTTTTCTTTTATTAATAAATTGCTTGAAGTGGCTACATTGGCTCAGGTCATGGATCGTTTCCCTCTTTGAGGGTTTTAACCACGTCAAGAATACTGGTGTATTGATCTGTGATCTGTTTGTGAGCAGTATTCTTTGGTGTTCTATCTGAGGAACTTATCCTGTAAATTCCTACATGTACATTTTTAATTTACAATCCAAGGAAGGTATTTTCGTTTCCCAGTCTAAGTATGCCTGTGATCTTCTACGCCACTTTCACATGGAAGACTATAAGCTAGCCCCTTCTCCCTTTCAGTTTGGAGCTAAACTTTCAGTCACTTGTACTTCCCCTGAAGTTGATGCTACCTTATACCATTAGCTTGTTGGAAAACTTTTGTATCTGACCCATACTCGCCCTCACCTTTCCTTTGTTGTTGGCCTTATTGCTCGGTTTAAGCAAAACCCACATGAAAATAATTGGAAAGTAACTAAAAGAATACTTCGTTATGTTCAAGGTACAATTAAGTTTGGGATTCATTACAGTGCAGAAGCATCTCCTCTATTGGTTGGTTTCACTGATTCCGATTGGGATGGTGACCCTGATGATCGGAAGTCTACTGCAAGTTATGTATTCGCTCTTAGTTTTGGACCTATTACATGGGCTTGCAATAAATAAAGTGCCATTTCTCTTTCTTCAGCAGAAGCAGAGTATTGTGGCGCCATAGAAGCTAGTAAGGAAGCCTTGTGGCTTTGTCAGATCCTGTCAGAGTTTGGATTTTAGCAGCAACATCCAAATGCACTTTCGTGTGATAATCAAAGTGCCATTCAACTATGCAAAGATCCAGTCCAACATCAGCGCAACAAACACATTTAACTACACATGCACTTCATCAGAAAGCTCATTCATGACCATGTTCTTGAAGTGCAATATTGTTAAACCAATGATCAAGTTGTAGACATCTTTACAAAGGTTCTCACAGAGGCAAAGTTTACTAAACTTCGATTTATAGTTGGAGTTCAAGAAGTTGTCAGTAAGGGGGGAATAGGTTCTAATGCCTCATTCCTTCTCCTATTGTGTCATATTTGTACATCCTTCAATCCTATCCCAATTTGTTCTTAAGGGGGGATGTTAGGATATTTCGACACATAGGAAATATTTAAGTATAACTTGGTCTAGTGTAGAGTTAGGTAAAATGTGTTTCTTTACTATGTACATTTGTAACTTACAATCCGACGGTCATGATATGTTCTAGAGATGAAGTGATCCGACGGTTCATTCTCTCCTCGATATTACCGACACTTGATCCGTGGCTTAGACTCGATTGGTCCATGATCTCTATTTAAAGAGAATGGAGGGTCATTTGTAGGGTGACCGTCATGAGAGAAGCTTATGTAAATTTTGTTTCTTTTATTAATAAATTGCCTGAAGTGGCCACGTTGGCTCAGGCCGTGGACTGTTTCCCTCTTTGAGGGTTTGAACCACGTCAAGAATATTGGTGTATTGATCTGTGATCTGTTTGTGAGCAGTGTTCTTTGGTGTTCTATTTAAGGAACTTACCTTGTAAATTCCTACAACATTTATATGTATTTTAAACAAAATGTATAATGAAATAATATAACTTATTCCAATCCATAGAGATTATTCAAAAATCATGGGTCAAATTTTCAACTAATGTCATTCTAAAAATAAAAAAAACACAAAATCTTGAGAAAGTAATCCATAGTTAAGGGACTATTGACCATGAGGAAGGTTGCTATAGTCGCTAGCAGATGCAAGTTTTGTAGCTAGCTCATTTTCCTATGTCATGTTTGTTTTTTTACAATGTGATTTCTTGTATTGTTTTATTGATTTATCAAATTAGCAAATCTTATGATTAGTAAAAAAAATACTAGAAAACATTTTTCCTTCGTACATAGTTTATGTTTGCATAGAATTTTCCATCACACGTAACTTGCCTTTGCATAGTCTTTAAATATGCTCACTTGAAATAGCATGAACCAATAGAAACATCAAACCCACTTTTCAGATAGGTTATAGTAATCTTCAAACCCACTTGTGTGGAAGGTGATTGGAGGTGCATAAGTGTGGAGATGCGAAAGTGTGAACAACCCCCACCCCCCCAGAAACTAGAATTTTCCCATCAAAAACATCACATTGCATTATATCACATGAACCTGTATAAACAAAACTCTCATAAATATCATATTATTTCATTAGTACATATATCATATGCAACAACCACGGTTAAAAATCTATATAATAAAGTTAATAAAGGAAAAATAAGACCAAGGCCATGGGACATGTATTCCAAGATGAATGTTGGGCAAAACATAGTGATGGGTATCACTTGTGATTAATTTATGGCTAAGGAAATTGGAAAATGCATTGGCAAAGGAAAGGAGGAATTAATTGGCATTTATTTATGAAAATAAAGGAAAATAGGAGAAAAATAAGGTGAAAGGTCAGATATCTGCACGTGAGGAAAAATGAAGCAAAAACGAAGGAAAATGAAGAAAATAGAGGCCTTAATGACAAAAAGGCTTCTGAGGATCAGTTCAGAGCTTTCACTGGTTGGGATTTTTGTCAGTTTTAGCTTGGGTCTCTCTCTCTATTCTCTCACTCTCTCATACTCTTGGACACTTACAGTTTTCTTGGATCATCCTTGGAGCATTGTGACATACTTTGGATTTGGAGAAAGAAGGAAAAAGGAAAGAAAGAAAGTGCAAGGGGACAGTGGTATCGATAAATACAACTTGATTGATTTGTAGGTATTGAGTTGCATACATGATTTCCTTGCTAGTTTTGGCATGCATGTGGTTATTTTGTTATGATCTATCATTGTCATGGAGGATTACCTATATTGACAATGGTTTTGCCTATCCTTTCCATTTCCTATATAGCCATGGTTTTGTGGGTTTCCCACTTGATTTTTTTCTTATTAGTGCTCATGTTCCTTATGGATGTGAGTTGAGTTAATAGTTCCTGGAGCCTTGGTTGGAAAAATTCTCTAGAAGCCCTGTAACATCTTGGGTTGATTTATTAGTCCCAGAAGCCTTGGTTGGAAAAACACTCTAGAGCCCTTGGTGGGTTGAGTTACTAGTCCAGGAGCCTTGGTTGGAAAAACACTATGGATTCCTGCGAAAACTGTGGGTTGAGTTACTAGTCCTGGAGTTGGGTTGGATCAAATGCTATTGAGCCCTTGATAACTTGGGTAGAGACATATCTGGTGATGGTTAGTGATGTCCAACCATGAGGTGGAACCACTGGTTGAGGGTTGAGGTGGTTTGGCCTTTGGAAGCCATGGTATGGTTTTGTTTAGTTTATTCCATGAGATCCCACATTCATGCTTTGAATATGGCACGAGGGTGATTGGATGAAAGAGAGATTTGGTTTAGCCCAATCTATGGCCAGGGGTATGTGGAAGACCATAACTTAGTCATATTTGCATATGTTAATAGGAGATATTCCCCTCTAGTATTTTCATGAGAAATTGTACTTGTTATTATGTGGCTTTCATGACTAGTTTATCATGGTGTACATGCTATTAATTTACTTGTTATATGCTGGTTGTAAGATGTATATTGGCTATCGCTCTTGATGTTTTTTGATTTATTGATGAATGGTTAATGAATGCATGAGCTAATACATGTTATTGCAACTATTATGAGAGGGAATTAGACCTTCTTGACGATTCTCAAATAAGTATCAGACCCCTATGTTTAAATATGCATTAATGACTTGTAGATTACATGTTTGCCATGTGTTCGATGAAATTTATGTCATGGATAGGAATGGTTAGGTTAATTTATTGATTAAGTTTTATGTTAAAGGCTTTTAATTTGTGTCATTTATTGTTCTGAAAAGTTTTATCAAGTTCTGGGCAGAGGTTTGGATACTAGCCTTGAAAAAGTGGCTCAGATTCCAGGGTCATATGCTTAGAATTACGAAATCTAGACTGTAGTCGCTCGGAGGTAGGGTTATCCAAGTGACTGGAGGGTCATAGCCACTGTCTTTCCTTGTTATGCAAGTGATTGGGAGCCCAAAATCACTATAAAGGAAAGTTAGCTCTGGGTTTGGTCACTTGGAGTGGTTATTTAACTCTTGTGGGTTCTGTAGCTCCCAAGGAAGGTCATTAAGGTTACATCTTGTCGACTCCATTTCCTTAATGTGATCTAGGAGGTCGAGTCATATCATAGTAAATCTTCATCACATGTTTACTGGTGGATCGATGAACTTGGGTAAGTGTGGGAGGAGGTGGTTACATGATTTGTTTTTGCATAATCTTTAACTATGCTCACTTGAAATAACATGAACCAATAGAACGTCAAACCCACTTGTTGGATAGATTAAAATCATATTCAAACCCACTTGTGTAGAAGGTGATTGGAGGTGCATAAGTGTGGAGATGTGAAAGTGCGGATGACCCCCCAACCCCCCAGCTTCACAAACCAACACCCCAAAAACATCACATTTCATTATATCATAGGAACATGTATAAACAAAACTCTCATAAATATCACATTATGTCATCAGTACATATATCATAGTGTCTATCAAAAGTTGCATGACCTAGGACCTAGGTAAAGCGCTAACAATGTCAGTGTCAGTGTCAGGCTAATAATGTTAGAGCACTCATTGACATAATGACCATTTCGAAAATTAGTCTTTTTTCATTTTAAAATGATTTGTCAGACACTAACAAATATGGAAATTAAATCGTCCTACAATAGGGGAATTATGTCACATCAAGGCTCACTCAACCAATGGAAAATTAGAAATTAATATTTAAAAAATTAGGAAAATATTTTTCAATTCACAAAATAATGGAAATATTCAACATTTTTTGAAAACTTTGCTTAAGGTTTAAAAAAATTACAAAAACTCGGAAAACTAATAGAGAGTCAAGGGGACTTTTGACCGTGAGATGAGTGCTATGGTCCTTGGGAGAGGCAGAGACTAATAAATGCAACTCCATTCATTGAATATATATAATATATATAATATTATATATATATATATATATATTATATAATGACTATTTCAACCAATCTATCCCATGACTCACAAGAGAAAAGTGATATAAATGCAAGTTAATTAGTGAAAAAAAAACATATATGTAACTAACCATTGTAGGTTTTAAGTAGAATTAGGAATTTATAAATTTTAAGTACCATTAGGGATTTATAAGTAAGAATATCTAGCATTCAGAGTAATTTTCATTTTATAATGAAATTTTGATAAACATTTTATCAAGTAGTTATAGTTATAATTGTATAAAATTTTGATGTTCTTGTGCAAGATTAGGGTCAAGGTAAGTTGTAAAACTGTATAATGAATTATAAATTGATTAAAATCATTTAATTTGACAAATAATTTTACTTGTATTCTTATTTGGATGGTAAGGTTTTAAATAAAAATATATAATATTAAAATAATAATTATGATTATTTTCTGTAATGTTTAAGCCTTGTGTTTTTTATTTTATAAATTTTGATATAAAATTTTTATATTTAAACTTAGAAAATAGAAGGCGGAAAATGAAGAAGGGTTGCAACTCACTAGTAAGACAATCACTTACATAGGAGAATGCACCACTTACACAACACACCTATATTCACTAAGTCAACATACTCTTACAAATATAGGATTACATTCTTGTTGAATAGATTTAAAGAATATCAGAACTGGCAACCAACAAAGAATAGTTAAGGAATTAGTCCAAACTAATACGTGTTGTCCTTTGAGATAACCTAAGGTCAATTGGCTATGCCAAAACATCTAAAATGTTTTGTTGATTTTAATGGTTGGATGACCAGTGAACTGTTTATAAACATGTACTTTAAACTTAGAAAGATCCTTAATATAACAAAATGTTGGTCTTTAAATACATATGGTTATTTTGATTTAAGTGGGATGGATAAGTAGAATATAGAGAAGTATAAGTGATTTAATATTCAGACTGAGTATTTAACCATTTATAAGCAGAAATCAAGAAAACAATGTTTCCTAGATCAACATAATATAATTAAACTATTACAGAATTCTAGTGCAATTTAAGTTCAAAGAGGAATTTACAATAACAGATAGTTTTCAAATTAATCTCTTCTTTAAATGCAACTTCAAAACGGATTCAAAATGAAACTGATATTCAATTAAATTTTGAATCGGATGAGTGTAAAAGAATTAAATTACATGAAGAATACATAATGAAAAACATCATGAAAACAACTCACTCAGAGACAAGTCACATGAAGTAAATCCATAATATTTTATTTAATAAAAAATGCTCCAGCGTAGTACAAACCTGTGTGATAACTGGTTCAAGGGTGCAACCCCCAATAATTTGACAGACTGAAGCATTTAAACAAAATTACAAAATATTACAATAAATGCCTGAGTGACACGACATTCTATTATTACACTAATAGAAACAAAAGTAATTCGATCAAATGGAATGAATGTAAACATTTGGCCCAATTTTGAAGGAAAGTTGTTGCTAAGTGGCCACTTTTCGGGTGTTGCGCTAGTGAAGTTGACGTGTCCTTTAATCCTGAAACTCACACAACTTCTCCAACCTTTCTTCATCCAGAATGAATATCTTGGTTAACTTGCGGTAGATTTCATCTACATCAGTATACTGAGAAAAATTGGCTTTTACAGTGAAAATGTGTTTTATCTCATGTTGAATAAAATTGATGTTGTTGATGGATTTGTAAAACGCTCTGCCTGTCATAGAATCTTTAATGTTCGAGGACTTAGCTGTCTCCCTGACAATGTCCTGAAGCTTCTTCATATAGTCTTCCCTGGTCATTAATTTATCATTACTTACAAACAATGAAGGCAGACCCTTCTTGTTCAATGCATCAATCCTTATGAAAAGCTTGTTGACTGCTACCTCTAGAGTGTGACACTTCTCTATCAATTGTACAACTAATTTCTTATTGGTCAGAACTTTCTTCACCTCCAGGATGGTTTCTGTTCTGTCATCCACTCATAGATCATCCATCTCATATCTATTTTTGGAGTTGAGGAATTTTATAATGTTGTTGGCTGTAGTAGGCATCTCCCCAATTGAGCATTTATATTGGAATTGGTATGCTTTGCCTTTTCCATCAACTCCTTCTACTAAAAAATAATCTGGATACATGGCCAGATTTCATCTATCTCCTCAATGATGTTGTTCCATATGATTTCCTTGACATGACCAAGAGTGTGGCCAATGGAAAACTCAACTGCTGACTTCTTCCATACTTTTATCTGATTCTGAGCTCTCTGAAGCTCTGCTGCATGAAAAATATCAGATTTCTAGAAATGATCCTCTAGAAGTTTCACTTGATCCTGCAAATTCTTGATTTATTCAGTATGGAGAGACATTTTTTTCACTACATTGGCTAGCTGGTTTGCATCATCTTCTGTACTTGTTGTAGTAGATATGGCTGTAGGAATGACTGTGATAGGGAGTGCTTCCAAGGGGGTAGTTTTTTTAGCAGCTTTCTCCTTTTCTTTAATTATCTTCTCCATCTATGTCTCCATTTGCTTGAGCTGTGTAGTCTGCCCAATGATGAGCTTCATCATATCTGCCTTTTGAGTCTCTGTCTCTTCAATAACCTTGGCTAGAGGATCTCCAGTAGTTGGCAGTTTTAATTGCTTTCTCAATGCTGCTATGCCCAAATTCTTCTTCTTCGCAAGTTCTTCTGCAACACTGATGTTTGATGGATCATAACCCAGTTTTATTACCAAGTCCTCTAGGGTTTTAATCATGGTGTCTTTGGCAAGTGCAAAGACCTTCTCCATCTTCAGTTGTGATTGGACATTTTCCAAGGTAACCTGCAGTTTTGATAAAGTCATGGCAATGTTAGTGACTATTGAAAATATCATTTCCCCAGTCTTCTTATGCATCTCCATCTGATTGATGGGATGTATATCCTTTACATCAAACTGAAAATATGTCTTTTTGTAGTTTGATGCAGCCTTGGGCTGGGGAACTTGTGCTTGTAGGAATTCCATTTGCATTTTCCCCTTTTTTGAGTCAAAGGTGTTGAAGTTTCTATGTTTACTTAGTTAGAAACCCTCCATGCACTTTATTTGATTTATTCCTACCTAATTGTTATTTTACTTAACAATTTATTTACAATGTAAACACTGAAAATAAACACTAGTGCATGCTCAACATATTACACATCAACAAGTAAAAGAAACAGAAACAAACACACCATATGACACCGTTCTTTTTGGACTAATGTCCCTGGAAGAATCCAATGTGGGAAAAATTGTGGAGCTATCTGAGGGTTTTATTATTAAGAAATATTAGAGTACAATCTAGGTGCCGAAACTGGCCTACCCAACATAGAATTTCCTTGCTAGTAATACCTCTCAGTTTCTGACGAATCTCCTGGTTGAAACCTCATATAATCTTTCCGGCAGCTACTCAGCACAAATCTACTTCAGAAACCCCAGCGTTAGCCTCTCTCTAGACTGCGTTAGCCCCTCCTTGCCTCATGCTGACCCTGCATGACCCCAGATGGGTCTGCGTCGCCCTCTAGCCCTCTGCGTCAGCAATGCCGACCTCTCTGAGGCTCTGCGCAGCTCCCGGCTGCCTTTGCACGGCCCTGACAGGCTTTGTGTCACTTTCCTTGGCTACTACGCCGCTCTCCCAACACTATCTTTGGATCTCTATCTCTCTATACTCAATTTCCCCTCAGCTACATCTCTCGATCACTAATTCTATCTCTCTTAGCAAACCCCGCTCTAGAGAATAGAATGACTGATCACTCTGGTGTGTTCTCCAAGTGACCCTCAAGCCTCCTCTTATACTTTTCTTGCTGACATCTCAACGGTTGAGATTAAGTCCCTAATCAATGGCTAAGATTAGATTTGGCTTGATCCATGTCTTTTGGACCATTCTAACACAGATTCGTATTAATACACATTAATATTTTATTTTCCCTAAGTTTAGACTTAGGGATTCCATTAAAAATATTAATTATTTTAATATCTCATCATCTGTTTAGAATCTTCCCAAATCCTTTCTAGGTATTGGAGATCTCATGTGCCCTAACCTCTCCACCAAATTTCGTGGCTAGAGCACATCTGATGCTTGGCCAGATAATCAGACCCACCCCAAATCAACACTCCCTCTTAGCGAGGACTGTGCTCTAGCAATACTCCTCACTGAGTATTACTCTAATCATCCAGCATTGGTACCTATGCTGATGCTAGGCCTTCCTGCCCAACACCCTCTTCACTGCTGCATCCTATACTGTGGCCCATGGTTCTGCCACTGGCACTGCTGCATCTGTATGACAACTCCCTCTGCATTTGTGCTGTTGCTAGTCCTTTCTCCCAGTGTTGCATCTGCACTGCACCTCCTCTCACCATGCTGCATTGTGCTGCCCACTACAACTCAATTACTGAGAATTAAGTAACTGATCTCCCACTCTAACCTCCCTGTTGGGCTAGAGACACCGATTGATGCTGAAGCTCCCTTTGCCGCTGACAAGTGCTCCCTCTCTGACCTCTACGCTGCTGCAACAACTCCTTGCATCTTGCACTGTTGCACATCACTTTATGCCATAATACACTGGTGCAACACTCCTATGCCTCTTGCGCTACTGCAGCCTGCTAGCCTCATGCTGTCTCGAGACTCCTGCAATGTAGTTCTCTCTGCCGCTCCATTTGCATCCATCTCTACCCACATCAACCAGTCCTGCTACTCCTCCTCGGGGCTCCCATAGCAAGGTCTAATCCAAGAGGCTAGGAACCTCGAGGATCCTCCCCCTCATCGCCTGTAGTCGTGTTACATAGTATTTTGTCACCGACCCTACATCCCTTGATCCTGGATAGAGTCGGTCCCTAAATGACATCTACTCTTTGTCATATACCAAAATATGTGTCCAAATCTTCCATATTACTCAGGAAGATTTCCTAAGCTCATTACTCCTGAAGTTGACCCCTTTTTACCCATGTTTCAAGATCATTGTAGGTCATCAGTATCCTGCATGTGACGATATCCTAGAATGAACTAACGCCTCACGATGTCGTCTCTGAGTCTCAGTGTTTGACCTGCGACAACCCAGATATGGCGAATTAGTTCAAACATAATACTTCTGGGTGGTTCTGGAGCTGGTTGTTGGGTCAAGAAGTTCACCTCTCCTCATTTGAGATGGTGGTTTCACCTTTTGATAACCTCCCATGAAGATAAGCGTCCTCTCCCCTCATTTATGGAGGCTCCTCCTCTTATAAAAGCATCCTCCATGACTATGATCAGCTAGTTCTTAGTTAGCTAGTTCTTGGTTTGTTGGATTGATAACTTACAGTTTGGATTGTTGATAGCCTAGCAATAGCTTGTGAGGTATGAGAATAGTCTTTCATGTTGTGGATTGATAGTGTAAAATGGTTTTGTAAGAAGCCTTGTTGTGATTGCCTTAGTTTCATACTTGTGCTTTTGGGTGAGAGAGAGTCATAAGTCTTTCTGGGAGACCTTTGAGAGTGAATGTTTATGGAGACATACTGATCGGACCCTTCATGGAAGCTTGCGACGTTAAGGCGTGGTTGTAAGCTTTACTGTTGTTTATATTAATACAATCAATGGTTATTTCCTATATCATGTATGAAATGTATTATATAGACATTTGTGCAATTTATAAAAATCATAAGCAAGCATTCAGACATAATAAGTAGATACAATAAAACATAGATAGGTATATATCATGTGTTGTGCACCGTGGCACCCAAAAGATATATATATATATATATATATATGTCCAAAACATATATGTGTGTTCAGTTACATCGCCAGACACATGTCTCTCAAAATCTGCGGAAAAAGAAACCTAGAAGTCTACCATGCATTATGCTCTCTATAGCAGACTACTGCTCGGACCATGTGTCTAAGCAGTCGGCGCATCCTATTCGACACCCCTATGGTATGTCGCTGGTACTGCCTGGGGATCTCCTCGAATCCCGCATAGTTTGGGATTCCCTCAGTTAAGCCCTCTAGGTTACGGGCTATCTCGTCCTCAGCCTCTCCACTCGGAGGTGGTAAGTCAATCTCCGTGTCAACCCTCCGAGCGATAGGAGATAGACCTACGAGTATCTCAGGTCCAACATCTGCAAAGATTGAACATAATAATTAGGACATATATATTTAAAAACCCATTTTTTTTTTTGCAAAAGCTTTGTTGGTCAAATGGAGTATTTTACCTCTCTCGTGCCACTATTCTTGAGGAGGAAGAAACATGTCCAGATCACCCTTGAAGTCCATCCCAGCATACGACCAATCCTCAACTATAACTTGTTGACGGTTCATCCACTCAACAAATTCTGGAACGCATGACACAGGTTGGCCACTGCCTCCTTGCGGCATCATGAGAGCCCAATGAGTAATCTGTGTTTGTCGTGGTCCTAGCCATCCCACCATTATGTCCTATCTCTAGAGGATTGGCACTCATTCCAGCATGAGCGATACTAAGATTGAACTGTAGCCAAACTGTTTCGTTTCACCTCGATGGCACTTGGTCAGTTGTCTATTCATATTGAGAGACACGGCCTCTACCCGGTTAAACATAGTAGGATTTAAAGAGTCTTGGGCTAACCATAATTGAGTCTTGGTTGCCTCATGCTGGGCTTGGGAGCCAGCTGCTCTAGTAATATTGAATAGCAATACCCGTAGTGATAAATCACTAACAGTGGCAATCTGTAGCTTTCCACTTGTTGGTGATTTCCGTGCTCTTAGGGGGCACAGTATTGCAATAAGTGTGTCCAAAGAGTCTCTAGTAACCTTAGTTCCCACCATGCGAGGCATCTCCCCTCTCCGTGACAACCAAATCAAAAAGTAGATATTCGTGGCATCGAAACCAATTTCCTGCCCATGGATTATGAATTTTCCTTTTGTCAGATTCCATCCTCGGATCAAGTACTCTAAGAGATCCAATTGTGCTCTCAGAAGTGGTGTCAAGAAGAATTTTAACAACCCACAATTTCGCAGGATGTTCAGACAATGAGGATCTGCCATTCCCATCACATCATCATTGTCATGACTATGTTCTTGCCATGCGAAAGCCATCTCTTGTCGCTGCATGCACAACATACCTTTTTCAAATGCCATCCATCCATTTTCATCCTTTAAAACTGATTATAAATGAAAATATTTTGGTTCCGCTGCTTGTCACAACTGTTTTTAAAACAACTGCGATGAGCTGATTTTCACAGTGTAAAAACTTTCGGGTTGTCACAGGTGTACATCAATCTCTTGCAACGATCCCGTTTTTTCATAGTATAAATTTCTCGGTCGTTGCAATCCCGAGAGGTGAACTTGTGACGACTGAGGTAGATTTTTAATCCAAAAAATCGCTCTAAACCATAGTTCAAAAGATGAAATTGAATCCTATTTTGTCATAAAAGCATAGGTAGGGCTATGGAATTTACCTGGAAGTAGCGCGATGAGCAATGGATCCCTGAGCCTCCTGGAATCGGTCACCAAATTTCACGAGGTATGCAATGGTAGAAGTTTTTTTACCATAGTTAAAACAGAAGTAAATATATTTTTTACCAAAGTGTTCCTTTTATAACCTTTTTTTTCAAAACTTAGGGTTTTCATTAGGGTTTTGAATTAGGGTTTTGATCTATATTTGTGTATTTTTGTGAGACATATCTTATGCTTGAGTTTTCTTGTGCAGCGACCGGTGTTTCAAACACTGGCAATGATCGATCTATGAATTATATACTTAGTAAATACCGAAAATTTGTTTCTGAGTCAACTTTAAGCTCTTTTCTGACTCTTGAAACGTGAAAATATTTCCGAGCCCTTGTTGTTTCGAGCATGTTAATGGTTGTGAAACTTCGTGTATCTAGTAAGTCTTTTAACTTTTTCAGATTGGAGGCACTATTTACGAAAAATACTCCTTGATTGAAATGGTCAAGCGGTTCTCTGAAGTATCATTTTCTACCTTTTCGGGCTCGAGAGACAAAAACATATGAAAAGGGCCTATCTGGAGTTTTCTTTTCCATGTTTTTTTCAAACTTTCTAAATATGAAAAAGACTCTGAGTTTTACCTATGTCGGACTCATTAAACCTTGACGACATTGGACTCGTCACCATGATGAGACCCGAGCTTCTCCTCCCTAGGGCTCGTTAAAATTTCACTGGGTTAGATTTGTCCAAAGGAAAAACTTATATTGCAAGCATATGATATCCCCTTCAAGCTTGTGTTTCAAAAATAATTGGGGCACTCACCATCAATGGTGGGGGAAAATTTTGGAAATATTCTGTTGATTACCTACGGTAGCTTGTCACTCTTGAACATCGACACGTTTTTTGCTTCTCGCTAGGTTTTGGATATCCTCACTTCGTCATTGTCCTTTCGGGATTTGGGTTCTTCATTTTGCCTCATTCCATTCGATCCCTGCTATCTTTGCATGACATTCGATCCCTTGGTACCAAAATGCTTCCGCATTCCGAAGTCGTGTCACCGATATGTTCAAGCGCTTAATCCTTCTGCAGTTTGGACCCTTACATCCTCCTCTTATTCTCTATTTCATCCATCTTCATCTTGTTCCTTTGTCTTGCGTCGTTGATGTGGGAAACGTTATGTCCCTCCTGCGACGGATCGCGTCTTGTCGACATCAACTCATTATCTAGGAAGTTGATCTAGAGACTCATTTCAGGTACCTTGGAGCTTGCATGCCTCAATGGCAAGTTCTTCGCATTCGACAACAAACTTGCATCATTGGTCTTCGATCGGGTGATTTCACAAGTGTTTGACTCCAGATCATTCTTCACACTTGTGGATTGTACTAACAGTGCCTTGAGAACCATTGACATTATTGGTGGTCTCTCTCGCGCTTGTTAATGGTTTACATCATTGGCTGGTAATCAAGCGATTTTATAGTATGCTCGACTTCAACACATTTATTCGCATATTAGGAATTGTATGATGGATAGGTCAGGATTCAAGACCCTGGGTTCAGATTACACAAGTCCAAGTTGCGTGGATTATTTATACATGACTCTTTTGATTGGATGGCTGTGACCATACCTGAGTCTTTCTGGATGGTTGCGACCATACCTGTGCTTTCATTTGGTCTTTTCAACTGGATGGCTGTGTCCATACCACAGAACAGTTCTATTTTTCTTTTGGATGGCTGCACCCATACCTCGACTATGTGTACTTCTTTCAGTATCAGAGCTATCAGTTATACTTGCACCTGCATTTTCTCTGCGATGGTGTTCCGGTTCAGTTATGGTTTCATAAAGAATTTCACCCCTCACACTCTCTCGGCCTTCATGCTTTAGGGGGCATCTGTTACACAATATTTTGTCACTGACCCTGCATCCCTTGATCTTGGATAGAGTATGTCCCTAAATGAACATCTGCTCTTTGTCATATACCAAAATATGTGTCCAAATCTTCCATATTACTCAAGAAGATTGCCTAAGCTCATTACTCCTGAAGTTGACCCCTTTTTACCCATGTTTCAAGATCGTCGCAGGTCATCAATATCCTGCCTGCAATGATAGCCCATAATGAAATAATGCCTCACGATGTCATCTCTGAGTCTCAGTGTTTGACCTGCGACGACCCATATATGGCAAATTAGTTCAAATAGAATACTTCTGGGTGGTTCTGGAGCTGGTTGTTGGGTCAAAGAAGTTCACCTCTCCTTATTTGAGATGGCGGTTCTGCCTTTTAACTAACCTCCCATGAAGGTAAGCGTCCTCTCCCCTCATTTATGGAGGCTCCTCCTCTTATAAAAGCATCCACCATGACTATGATCAGCTAGTTCTTAGTTAGCTAGTTCTTGGTTTGTTGGATTGATAGCTTACAATTTGGATTTCTGATAGTCTAGCAATAGCTTGTGAGGTATGAGAATAGCCTTTCATGTTGTGGATTGATAGTGTAAAATGGTTTTGTAAGAAGGAAACCTTGTTGTGATTGCCTTAGTTTCATACTTGTGCTTTTGGGTGAGAGAGAGTCATTAGTCTTCATGGGAGGCATTTGAGAGTGAATGCTTATGGAGACATACTGATCGGACCCTTCAAGGAAGCTTGCAATGTCAAGGCATGGTTGTAAGCTTTACTGTTGTTTATATTAATACAATCAATGGTTATTCCCTATATTGTGTATGAAATATATGTTGATAGCTTATGGTTCCTTGACTCTATAAGTATATAGTTCATTGTTGTGCTCTATTATGTGTTTTGTCATTTTCATATGTTGTTTAAGGTGAATCATTCATTAAGGAGAAGAAAGTGATGGTTAAAGCGACGTGACAAAGACTTCATCAAACACCGGTATAAGGTAAGCCTCTTCAATGATAATTATTTAAGGAATTAGCTATTGTCTTTGTCTTGCTATGGCTAGACCCACTCTAGGGCTAGAGGGGTTGTCTCTGTCCGCAGAGGGAACATACCTGCATCACAATCCGCCTGACTACAACTCAATTTCTCCCCACTTTCACTCAAGGGGTGCGTGTGCACTCATGGCATAGTCATTGTTTTTCAAAACTTCCTTCTCTTCCCATGATGGCGTTGCTTTAGTCTCGAAAGACTCTCCCTTACTCTTCTTCCTTGGACACTGGGTCACATCTTCCTCCACTTCTCCTACTTTCCCTCAGATTCTAGGGCCACATCTTCCTCCTCCTGCTTGACTTTGATCCCCTTGCTGTTGCTACCCATCTTCGATTGCCGTCTGATCGCTTCCTAGTGAAGAGTCGCCCACATCTCGTCCTAAGGTGGAAGTGTCCCTCTGCCCAATATACTCTGGATAAATACATACCAGTCTTTTGAGACAACATTCAGGGCTGTCCTCACCATCAACTCCTAATTCGTTGTCACCTCTATAGTAGTCAACTGATCTCAGATCTCATTTAGTCCTCTGAGGAAGGTGTCAATCGGTTCTCCCTTCTTCATCTGATACGAACTCAATTGATTCTCAAGCAACATTCTTCTCTGCACAAAAGTATGCTGGTACAACTTCTTGAGAGCCTCCCACATCTCAAATGTCGTTTCCTTCTCGGCTATGTGTGGTACTACATGGTCCTGGACCCCATCAAGGATAATGCTCTTGGCCCTCGCCATTGCCTCCTCGTACTTGTCATTATCATTGGGGTCGACTGGGATAGCTATTACCTTTAAGGTAAAGTTCTTGAAGCGATTCCTGTCAAGTACAGATAGTATTATGACCTTTTAGACTGTGAAGTTCGATGCTCTGTCGAGTCTATCCTGGTCTCTTACTCTGTGTAGTGCCATGATTATCCTCTACTTACCTCCTGGAAGTTCTCTATTCGACTCCTTTAAGTCTCTACTTCCCGTCTGGAAGTTCTCTTCTAGACTTCCTCTGAGTCCTGATTTCCCTCTTGGAAATCCTTCTACCTCTTGTTGAGATGCCCCCTACTCTGATCGTCTTGTGCAACTGCACCACTGATCCAGGTTCCTCAACTAGAAACCCTCGGTAGCAACTCCTGTGGCCTTGCTCTGTTAGGTATTGTTCTAGTACCTCACCAGCTCCACTCTACAATATTCCCACAACCTTCTAAACCCCAACAACTTGAAGGTGAAAGCCCCTAGGCTCTGCGTAATCCTGGCACCAGCAACCTGGCCTCCTTAGCCAACTGTGTTAGTCTTACCAGCTACTGCATGGATTTGCATGAGGCTCCCTTTTCCTTCCTTGGCCTCTGTGTTGCCTCTTCCCAGCTCACCCTTGATGACGTAGGCATTGCGTCACCCTTCCTTATTGCTGCTCTGCTAGAAACAAATTTTGTCACCTCAGGATAACCGTTTTCTGCTGCTATTGCTCCATTCGACTGATGTCCTTTATTCCTCCTATGATTTGCGATCATGCTTAGATACCATGTTGAGGTTTCTAAGTTTACTTAGTTAGAAACCCTCCATGCACTTTATCTGATTTATTCCCACCTACTTGTTATTTCACTTAACAAGTTATTTACAATGTAAATACTAAAAATAAACACTAGTGCATGATCAATATATTATAGATCAGCAACTAAAAGAAACATAAACAAACACACCATATGACATCGTTATTTTTGGACTAATGTCCCCGAAAAAACCCAATGTGGGAAAACTGGTGCAGCTATCTTAGGGTTTTCTTATTAAGCAATATCAGAGTATAATCTGGGTGCTAAAACTAGCCTACCTAACAGAGAATTTCCTTGGCAGTAATACGTCTTAGTTTCTGACAAATCTCCAGGCTGAAACCCCGGATAATCCTTCCGGAAGCTACTCAACACAAATATGCTACAAAAACCCCAACGTCAGCGTCTCTCTGGACTGCTTTATCCCTTCTCTGCCTCACGTTGGCCCTGCGTCACCCAGATTGATCTGCGTCAGCCCTGGGATGCCTTGCGTCAGCCCTCTGGCCCTCTGAGTTAACAACACTGGCCTCTCTGAGGCTCTATGCAGCTCTCAACTGCCTCTGCGTGGCCCTGCGTCACTCTCCTTGGCTACTGCACTGCTCTCCCGATACTATCTCTACCTCTCTGTCTCTTTGTACTCAATTTCCCCTCAGCTGCATCTCCCGATCACTATTTCTATCTCTCTTAGCAAACCTCGCTCTAGAGAATAGAATTACCAATCACTCTGGTGTGTTCTCCAAGTGACCCTCAAGCCTCCTCTTATACTTTTCTCGTTGACATCTCAACGGCCAAGATTAAGTCCCTAATCAATGGCTAAGATTAGATCTAGTTTGATCCATGTCTTTTGGATCATTCTAACACAGATTCATATTAATACACATTAATATTTTATTTTCCCTAAGTTTAGACTTAGGGACTCCATTAAAAATATTAATTATTTTAATATCTTTTGATCTGTTTAGAATCTTCCCAAACCATTTCTGGGTATTGGATATCTCATGTGCCCCAACCTCTCCACCAAATTTCATGGCTAGAGCACATCCGGTGCCACCCCAAATCAACAAAAGGACGACAAAAACCTGCTTTGTGTACTAGAAGTTTGTTTCCAGAATTGGTTGTAGGTGTTAATATTCAAGGCTTCATTTCTAACTTTTATCTCCTTGAAGATGTTCATTACGCTCTTCTCTGACTCGCCTGAAGTAGATGTACTTATCTGCATAATTTTTTGTTGCTCTTGTGAAGTTGTGGAGGTAGTAGGAGACTGTGTGGATTGATCACCCACTAATGAGGAAACAAGTGGCTCATTAGTGGTGATAATGGTCTGCTGCTTTGAATCTTTGCTAAGGCTTAGTTTGGAACTAAGATTGGCCTTATTTTTGCACATTATCTTAAATCCCTCACTGAAAATGCCAGTCCCTAAATGGGACTCTTCCTCTCTACTTCTCTTGGCTGTGTTCTCGTGCACGGTAGGAGTCTGCACTATGGATGATGATACCTGCTGCTATTTTGCCTCCTGAAGGGTATTTTTAGCCCATTCTAACTAATTCTTGTATTTCTCTATTTCTGGCATGGATGTGTGAAATTAAGGAGTAGACTTGGTTTCTACCCTTAATTTAGAAATGATCTCTAATGGACCATATGACCAAGTAAAGCTTAGGTTGCCCTGCTGTTGCAAATGAAAGGGCCAACCTGTGTTTTTGATTTTAAATTGAAACTTTTCTTGGCAGCAACAAAGTGGATTTCATCCATGTTGATCATCTGCCTTATGTATTCCAAAGAAAAAATCCTCATTGGGGGGAATTTTGGTACCTTGTAAGGTGGGAGTTCACATCCAAATATTATTATTTATGTATAATTCTCATAATGGTACTAGTCTCTTGTCTGAAATTGATCTGAGAGTTGCAACACCCTTATGATTTCCTCACTGATCCTTGGTTTTATCGTGTCTCTTAGGAGACTTATTGCTGGATGAACAAACATCTCTGTAAACTGTTTATAAGTGTACTACTTATGTTCCTTCATGACTAGAGTAGTCCAAGATATGACTGACTGTTAGTTTCCTTTTTCCTCTAGCTTTTGCAAAGCAAGGTTGATGTTGTCCCCCTGAAAGTATAGGAACATGCAAACTAATATAGAGGCATACTTGAATACCTCCTCAGTGGGAAATTTGACAAGTTGCTGATGAATTGACTCTGCAAGAAATTGGCTTAAATTAAACACAATGGAGGGTTTAGAATTAGCAGAGAAGATGGACAAAAATCCCATAATGGCCTCATCTACCCATTGATCAGAGTAGTAGCCAAGGAGGTAGGAAATAACTGTAATAATATGCTTGTCTCTCTTGCGGAAAATGGAAGAGGGATAAGGATGATTTTTCTTTGGTAATGAAGCATCTTGTGTCAAGAACAGTTCAAGAGTTTGGGCTCTCTTGGAAAAGTCTAGTTTCCGGTATAGTTGAATCAGTACTTCATAGGAAAATGAGGTAGAATTCTCTATTGAGGGGGTTGCATCATCTGATCAATGTCGTGAGGAGTTATGGTAAACAATATTTCTCTAGTGGGGGTGATTATGGCCCTTTGGCTTGGAAAATAGGATGCATGCCATTTTCTATTAAAATCTAGGGTGCTGTGGGTACGAGGAAAGATGTAGTGTGGTAAATTTCACTCCCATAGCTGGATGTCATTAGACTTGTCAATGTATTTGTCCTCAAGCCAAAAATACATCTCGAAGAGGTCAAGTTCAAAGAGTGTCTCATGGATTTTGTAGTCTTTATCAGCCATAGCGACGTGGTGAAGATCTATGGGAGGAAAGATCAGAGGATTAACAGGTTCCTCTGTTCCTTTATCCTTTGGAGGCATATTGGCTATGTCTAAGAACAAGAGTGAAAATGACTGGAGGTTTGAATTTACAGAGAGGGATCAGGCTGAAAAAGACCGAACAAAGTGTGTCACTGGATTGAAGATGATGGGATTGGGTCCAACAACCTGTAAAAAATCAATTAACAGTGATAATGCAAGAGTTCAGTAACCTGTTCTCAAATGGGAAGAAGGTTTATATAACAAATTCTGTTTTCCATCGAAGGTGGCACGGGTTCGTTGAATTAACAGCTAAGCCAATTGAATGCTTAAATGATTAGTTGTGGAGGGAATGAATGTGATTTGATGGAGTTAACGAGTGGATGAGGTGGCGGAAGGTGAATAGCAGGAGTGTAATGGGTAGGAGAGTGTTATCGAAAGCGAGGAAATCAACT